>JZKD02S2168632.1:239427-254467 GCA_000966675.3 Picea glauca | reverse complement strand
AGGGGACTTCCAAAGGGGATTATGTCTTATTGAACCTTTAGCAATGGTCTTTTTCCTGAGCAACTGTTCTGGATTATATGTTGCTACTGCAGGTTCTGGGTCAGGATGAGATCGGGTATAAGCTCTTTTGGGAGCCAGATTTCGTTTTAATTTATATATATATACTTTTTAGTTTTAAGAGTCTGAAAATAATATGTATAGGTTTTTAATAACCTCTAAACATTACTTATTCCTTAGATTTGCAATATTTCAGAAGCAATCTTTTCTTCTAGGGAAAAAGGACGTGAGGTTTAAAAAAATTGTTCAGTTTTGTTCCCCTGTAGAGTCGCCACTATGTTAACGCCCTGTAAATTTCCTAGAGGTTGTCAGGAAAGAAGAAATCTACGAGAGGTAACTTTATCCAACCACTTCGAAGCTGGGATCTAGCCCTACCAACTTCAAAGAGGGATCTCTCTATATGATTTAGATATGTTTCAAATTTAAGGTATTAGGCTAGGTAAACAAATAAGTTGGTTTTGTTGTTGTAGTGTTTGTCAGGTTGGCTGAGATAGTTTAGACATCCGTTGGGCTATGGGTTCTGTATAGTAAGAATGAAATCCAAACCAGAAAACAAAGAAACTTTCACAGGGAAAGATAATATACTCACTGGATTCTTTTAGTAGCATAAATGAGGAAAATCAGAAAAAGGTGAGAAAGTTTGTTACAATAAAGAAGCAGTTAAGAATTTCTTTATCATAAAATCAGAAGATAAAACATAAAAATATTTCAAAGTGTGAAACAGGGTATACGAAGATAAATCCTGCAACATTCATTACTTTAAAAGATTAGATTTAGCAAACAGTGTTATAACTAAGCGAGGATAACATTAAACTTAGAAAGAAAAACATCACCAGTGAATACATGCAAGAATCCTGTAAAAATGCCTATTTGTATTAATGGAAGATCTCTTGAAAAGTATTACATTCTGATAGCTCACGGGGTGTAAAGATCAACACTCAATACTTCAAAAAGTGAAGTATTTATACCCCAAAATTACAAACGACCCTGTCATTAAAGATTAGGACGTGGTAAATCTATTTTTAGCCTAACTAACTTAACAATCTACAGAAATCTAGGAACTATTTGGTGATGTGTCGCAACTGCATGATGTTTTTTGGGTGAGCCGTTGGGGAGGCCTCTGCATGACCTCATCTGACTGGATAGCTGACTGGGCTGGGACAGCTCATCTACTAATCGATCAGGTCACAAAGCTCTTCCCATCGAAGATGACTGGGAACGCTAACTTTGAGTAGCCTTTGGTAGACTTCATCCATTTCTGTGTATTTGGCGAAGGTAGGCTTGGTGATGAAGATATACCAGATCTCATGTTGAATGATGATGTCCAACTGAAGTACATCTAGGAATGCCTTGCCAGTGATGCTACCTTGAATTCCTGAAAACTTTGAACTATCCTTAGCCACATCGACCAGTCTCTTTTTGTAGTCTGGAAGTGTCATCAGTTTGTCGTTTATCACCTTCAGACTAGGAATACCTTTCTTCTGTAGAGCCTCAATCTTGCTAAAAAACTTTTGTACCCCTTGGTCCATGGCCTGAACCTTTTCTTATAGTTGTAGCATCAATCCTCTCTTGGTCAAGACTCTCTTGAACTCAAGGATGGTCTCTCTTCTATCTTCAATTCTCATCTCTTCTAATTCCTCTCTGGTTTTAGAATTTAGGAACTTGAAGATTTCATTAGCCTGTGTGGGCATCTCTCCCAACTCTGATATGATTTTCTCAATGGCTTGTTTTTTTCTCTGCACCAATTCGTTTTGCTCAAACATAATCTGTATCATTGGCCATATCTCATTCATAGACTTCGTGATGTCTGTCCAGACACTTTCTTTAACTTCGGCCAGCATTTTTCATGCCACTGTTTGCTTTCGGAGCTGTTGTAACTCTTGTTTGAGCTGGTCTGATACCTGTTTTTCCTTGGAAAATATGGTTTGATAATAAGTTTTGAGTTCCTGAAAGTTTTCAATCTCTTTTTTGAGCCTGTTAATCTCTGTCTCCTACAAGTTCATCTTTTCCATAGATTTGAGCAATTCGACCATCTTTTCCTCAGATGTCAGTGGATTCGTCGATGGGACTTATGCTATTGATGTTGTGCTCACTCATGAGAGTGGAACTGCACTCAATGGAATGACTTCCATGGGATTCAAATGTTCTTTCTCTTTCATTATCTTTTCCATTTCAGATTCCATTTCTTTCAGTTGTGCATTTTGCTCCATGATTCATTTAAGCATCTCATCTTTTTCTCCTTCTATTTCTGCTATTTCCTTCGCCTGTGAGTCTACTGTTGGTGGAAGCTTCAATTGCTTCCTTAAAGATGCTATGTCTTCATTTTTATTCTTGATCATCTCCTTGACTGCTTTCACATTCGAGGGATTGTACCCGATCTTGAGGACCACTTCCTCCAATGTCTTGATCCTGTTGTCTTTGGCAAAGGATGATATCTTCTCCAACTTCAACTGTGTCTGGATGTTGTTCAGAGACACTTTCAATCTGGAGGCAGTAGTGGAAGCATGTGCCAGCGTGGAGAAAACCATTTCTCCCGTCTTCCTGTGTAGATGCATTTGATCGGCAGGGTGCACGTCTTTGGTCTGGAATTCAAAAGTAGCCCTTTTGTAATCAGTGATTACCTTTGGGTCTGGTACCTGTGCTTGGAGGAATGCCTTGTGCATTCTTCCCTTCTCTGTTTCAAATGTCGATAGCAACCTGTGTTGTGCAGATGACGTCTGATTCCAGAATTGGGCGTATGTGCTGCTGGTCAGAGTCTGATTTTTTTCTTGATCAGATCATATTTCTCAAAGATACTGAGCTTCAGACCTGTCTTTCCTGGCTGATTGATCGGTGGAGTATCTGTAGGCTTCTTTGGTAACACTGTGGTTATAATCTGCTTGCCGCTTGTATTGAGAAGTGACTGATCAAACTCTGTCACTGTAGTAGATGGAACTTCCTTCTCTCCAGTCGGGTCAGGAGCTGTGGTTTTGGGCCTTTTGGTATGCAGTCGAAATTCTTCTAATGACACTTCAGTGACAGGAGGTGACAAATATTGCCTAGACCTTTTCTCCTTTGGAGCCTGTGGTGTGGTTGTCTTTGATACAGTGACAGAGGTGTCCTGTTTTTCTGCATCGACCAAAGTATTTGGTTCCCATCCTATCTGATTTGCTCATTTTTCTATCTCATGCCTAGATTCATGGACATACGGGATGTTCTTGTTTTTCACCCTCATTTTGGAAATAATCCCGCACGGATCATAGTTCCATGTGAAACTCATAAAGAATTTCATTTCCTTCAGCAGCCTGTCTGCTTCTTCCCCTATGCTTCGATTGTTGCAGATGAAAGACCCGATCTGCCCTTTGATTCTGAGTTGTTTATTTTTCTTTAAAGACACAAAGTGAATATCATTAGAGTTTATCATATGTCTTATGTATTCCAGAGCAAAAATTTTGACAGGTAAGTATTTGGGTAGTTTATACGGGGCCAACTCGCACCCATAGATTTTGATCTTAGTGTGATCTTGGTACAAGTACCAATCGCTAGTATTTGTATGATCCGAGAGATGTAGGATCCTCTGAACTTTGTCATTAATCCTGGGTTCTGGTCTGCCACTAAGCAAACTCACCACTAGGTGGTAGAATTGATCAATGAACTTCTTGAAACTGAAGTCCATGGAGTTATGTCTGAGGAGGGATGTCTATGCGGTCACTACCTGGGGTCTGCCATCTCCATCCATCTTCTGCATGGAAAAAGTAAATTTTTCCGCTTGGAAGAAAACGAACAGGTATGCCAGTATTGAAGAATACCATAACATGCCTTCTCTGGAGAAATTGACAAATTTCTCGTGAATATTATTCGCCAGGAATATGTTGAAATCGAATTGTGTAGTGGGCTTCTCATCGGTGGAGAAAATAGACAAAAACCCCAAAATGGGTTCATCTACCCACTGATCTGAATAATGACCAGCAAGGCGCATAGGGACGTGATAACCTGGTTTCCTTTGGTTGAGAACATGGAGGAAGGATAAGGGGGATTTGTAGCAGGGAGTTGAGCAGATTGTGGATGAAAGAGCTCAAATATTTGATCTCTTTGAGGAAAATTCATCTTCTGGTATAATTCTTTAAGGATTTCAAGGTTTAAAGGTGATGTGGATTCGGCTTGGGATATTTGCATCATTTGGTCGATGGCTTCTGGCGTGATGAGGAAAAGAACTTCCTCAGAGGAGGATACGATGGATCTTTGCTCGGGGATATAGTGGGCTTGGTACTTGAGGGAAAACTCTGGGAAATGGTGAATATGAGGGAAGAGATACAGGGGTAGGTTTGACTCCCAGAGTCCAATTTCATCGCTCTGGTACAGGAAAACTTCCTTAAGCCATGACTGAAGGTCTGCGAAGTCGAAATTTCACTTAGTATCTATGATTAAGTAATCTTTGACGGCCAGTGGAATCCTATCGAGGTCGACAAGAGGTGGGAGAAATGGATTCTCCTCTCCTTCTGCTAGTTTTGACTTTGGCACCATTACTGTAACAATCCCTGCAAATAAAACAACGTTAGCGGGGATGACTGTAGATAGGGGCGACTGGCTCTAACGGAGAATAAAATGGGGTAAATTCTCTGGTGCGATGAGTGGGTAAATGGTAAAGGAATGAAGAGTGAGGGTAATTTTGAGTAAACGGGTATCTGTTGGGCACGGCGGACAGGTCAGCTGGTTAACAGATAGGTTATCCAGTAATAAATGGCCAACGGGTCACTTAGAGTGCGAGATGGCAGGTGACAGTGATTGAAGGATACAGATGGGTGATGTGGCGGTTATCGATTGGGGGAAACATCATGGTGAGGGGGCTTGCCACGAGTGAATGAGGGGGAAGGACTGACGAAGTTTATGGGATGGGACTCTTTCGGAAAGGTGGATGATGACATTAGGAGAAGATGTGATATGTTAGGCAGTGAAAGGCGGTGGGATTCGGGACCAGTAGGTTCATTCCACGTATAGATAGGGGGCCCGCCAGAGTGAGATTCCATTCCGTACCCCCCCCCCACAGTTAAACAGTTAAACATAGATCAGTCAGGGGGGTCCGAAAAACACCTTGAGTCGTTGATATGTGCAGCATTCTTCTGACTGCATATCTGGGCGTGCTCTTTAACACACATTCCGGACCCCCCCCCCCTCCCTTAAAGGCAAAACGGACCGGGGGGGCCAGAAACCAATGCGGACCATAGATCTAAGCACCAAAACCTGGCCCGTCCAGATGTGCGCATGCATTATTAGCGATTCCAGACCCCTCCCCTTCCGTTAAAGGTAGAATGGTCGGGGGGTCCGGAAAGATTTGTCTACCGTAGATCTGAGCGCAATCATCTGGATCGTTGATACTTGAGCGGCGCATAAATGTGGGCATGGAAAGTATATGTGCCCAGAGAACTTAGGATAAGTGCATTTCATGGATTTTCCTCAAGATTTTACATTTTACATCACCAAGGGGTTAGGTAAACAACTTTTGAACATCCAAAACATGGTGCAACATTGATCATCAAGCTGGTTTTATTGAAGTAAAGAAACTAGCCTATGTTATATCTTAACTTCCTATGACAATTAACCTAGATTAAACTATTGGGCTAAGAACTTATTCTTCCCTGGGGCTATCTGACCAAGATTAGAGAGTCTGGCCAGTTTTATTCACTAACTAACCTATATCTTTTGGCTAAGATTAAACAGTTTAGCCAAGCTTATTCACTATTCCTATCAACATCAATTTAAAAGAACTTGGCCATGCTTGAAAGGTATGGACCAAGTCACTATTATTGCATGGGGTTCTCATTAAAATTCTTTTATGCCCTCTTTTCTTTTCTTTTCTTTTCTTTTTCTTTTCTCTTTCCTTCTTTTTCTTTTTCTTTCTTTTTCTTTTTCTTTCTTTTTCTTTTTCTTTTTCTTTTTCTTTTTCTTTTTCTTTCTTTTCTTTTTTCTTTTTCTTTTCAAATTATTTGCAGAATGAAAAATCATTTGACCAACAAAAACACTAGAGAGATAATATTCCATTCACCAGTTGATCCTATAAATTATAGGGTGATAACAGACTGCAAGCCTCTAGGTACTCATAGGACTCTAGGTCTCGTATCCAGAATAGATGAGCTGAAGTCGATGGAAGGAGACCTGTTGAAAGGAGAGCATTAAGGAATCTTTCATCATTCAGAATGAGGTACAAAGAAGGAGCTTTATGATTTGGAGGAAATCGGATGAAGACCATTCTCACGAACCAACGACCCTGTGCATCTTTCGCGTGTGCCAGGTGCAAGTGATACACAAAAAAGAATCTCTGAATAGTAGCCAATTAGGAAAACTGTTGAAAAATGTGAGGAAACCACCAATAAGGATAATGGAATATAAGACATTTCACAAATACCAATGTGTGAATAGATGTCTTGCTGCCGAACATAAGGGAAACCACCCAGTCAATTACCAATGATGAAATGTCAATTTTTGGGTTCAAGTTTACCTACCAATGAGGAAAGTAGGACTACAACTTCATGTGATTTTGAGACAAACTGAGGGTATGGATGACATGCAAAGTCAATATTTCTAAGGAATGGCCAACACAGGTTGATAGACATCCTTTTAACAAGAGCATGATACATATGGAAGACTCAGGCAACATAGACTCGATGATGAAACCATGATATGCAGAAGGAAACAATCAAATTATACATAGGGACTGGAAGAGTAACCAGTCGAGGGAGTAAACTCTTTGTAACAAGCTCAAATTCCTAAGTCCATGCTAGACCCAAAATTATGATGAAAAGTGGACTCAAAACAATTCTTCTCTATTAAAAGGTGACACGACTGGTTCCAATATAGGATAATACTCCCTTCCCACCCATATTTTTTTGTGTTTTCATGGTCAAATGAATTCTATGGTATAGAGGAGGAAACGAGTATTGCAAGTAAGAAAAACTAGTTCCAACAGTGGAACATACCTATGATCAATGCAAGGAGGTGCATGTTGGAGATGGACACTCGGGGGAATGTTCCCTCTTAGGTATAGGGTGTCAATTTGCGAAGGATATAAAAAGGGCTCTACTTGGTTGAGGATGAAAAATTGTTGAGACAAACAGGTTAGAACGCAAAGAGAGAACCAACAATAAGATCAATATTGCAAGCAAGGGCATAAGATGCAATCACAACTTAATTCCAAAAAATGTCCCTTTTCATAATCTTAGTCTACTTGATTTGAAAAATGGATAAACTTGTACGAAATAGACGTCCTTTCAAATAAAATTTACGAGTGTGAAAGAGACAAGTTCACTCGACAATCTTTTTTATTTTTTAAAATGAGTCGGAAAAGAGCTTAAACAAGACTCACGACCTTTCAAGTCCAATTAATGAGTGTGAAATGGACAAATTCACTCAACAATCGTTTTGTTTTTTAGACGAGTCGGAAAAGAGTTGAAATCAGACTCGTTGAGAGATTTTTGGGTGGTATGTCATGGGGTAGGCCAAGGCTCCCATGCTGGGCTTCTATGAAAGTTCAACATCTTACAAATAGCTGACATAAGCTTGGGAAAACCCAAATCTCTCCAAGTCGAGGAGTATAAAGTGCTAGTGGAGTCTACCTTCTCCATGATATATAGAATAATGTCTATTACTTGAAAGGACATAGGAGGGGCCATTGGATACCCCACAATACCATCCCAATCAAAGGGAGATTCTCGAGGACTTGAAGGGAGAGTACTCAAGGAGAGTAAAATTTTCTCTTGTTTAGAAGGTGCAGTACCAGGAATGTTAACGACATGGTTAAAGGACACATCACCCTCTAAGGGAAGGGTTGGATTGACTAGAAATTGCGTTGGTATGACCACTTCTTCAATCATTGGTTGAATAGGATTTGAGACAACAAGGTCAAGAGACACATCACCCAAAAAAATAGGAGTAGTGTCGGTCAAAGATTGCATCGACACGATCGCTAATTGAACAAGTTGTGAGACAACAAGGTCAAGATATGCATCACTCTAAAAAATGGGAGTGTGCTCAGGTGATGATTGCATCGGCATGAATTTTGTGTCAATCAAAGGAGAAAAAAAGTGTGGGTAAGCTATAGACACATTAGAACCTGAAGGGCCCTTAGGTGAGAACCACGCCTCTGATATCCCGGTAGTAGAAGGACACAAACTAGTAAGATGATTTCCTTCGCAAGTCCTGCAAAGGAATTTGGGCTTATGTCTAGCACGTCTAAGATTCTCAATCATATGAATTCCCATAACGTCATTTACAATGGTTGGTTACATGCTCCCAGCATGACTGGTAGAGGTTGGAGGTTCATCTCCCACATGGTGTACAGAGGTTGGAGATGTGATATTGATATGACTCACGGAGAATAGAGTGATGCCCCCAGCATGACTAGTAGTGGTTGGTTGCAGGTCTTCAACATGACTTTCAAAGGTCATTGACCAATCTCCAATATGACTAGCAGTGGTTGGTGATGGGGCTCCAGTATGACTTCCAGTGGCTGGACTAGCAACGGTGGTGAGTTGTGGCATTTGAGACCAAGGTCCTGGGAAATATTTGTTTTGATACATTGCAAGCTAGGAAGGGTCTTGTTTTACACCTTATCCTTGTCTGAAAAGGTAGTATCATCCACCTAACTAATCCATAGAGGTTTATACGGGCATCATCACTGAAGCAAATGTCTGCGAAGAGACAAAATTAGGATAAGGATTATTCAAGTGAGGATATATGTTTCCCCCATGTGATGGGATTCTGTGAAGAGGGTAGCCCGAACCATAAAACTAATTCCCCCAGTATGAAATACCCAAGGATATATGTGGACCTGCCATGGGAAAAGTTTTTGTAGGAACTGGCATGGAAAACGAAGGATACAGATTTGGGGTGTAATAAGTAGAATAATCACCCACTTGAGTACTGGCTCCTGGAAAAACATGGCTAGGACAATATCCATAATAGGGGAGGTTCCAACCTCCCACATTGAGAGTTGGTAGAGGGACATGACTCCTATCAAATGAAGACGTAGATGGTGAGGCGATGGTTTCCCCAGATCCAAAACTAGGATTCATATAAGTGGGTCAGGGAGAGGATGGAAAGGGTGAAGGCATGCTTGTCATATCAATAGGAAAATGATTAGATACCCAAGGCATGGACTGAGTGTCATAATTTTGCATACCATTATGAAAAGTGGAAAGATTTGTCCACATGAAATGAGTGAACATCATGGGGGAGGTAGAGGTAAAGGAGGGAGTCACGGGAACTCCACTATCCATGATAATGACAAGTCAAATCATGGTATAAAATATCAAAGGTCCACTAAAAATCAAAGAGCACATTGAAAAATAATAAAACGACCAACATGCACACAAACAGGATAAAGAGATTGAAGGGACCTCCCTCTCTAAACTAGGTATGCCTTTCCCAAGAGGGGCCTGAGACTCTGCTACTAAATATTGGAGGAAACATAATCGGTTATAAGGGCCCTCGTGGGATTAACAACCATTCGGTTAGATCCCCCTATAGAGGTAATCCTCCATAAATTTTGTGTGTTTTCTGACCCTTATTTGACCTAGGGTACCTACAGAATAACTTTTGCAAGTAACCTATGTGGCACCTAAGTCAAACAACTAATCAACCACGGTATAACTGATGCGCAGGCGAACAATCGTAAGTCATGTCCACCGTATGGGTGGGGTAGCGAAGCCCGAAACATTGAAAGCATCGCCTCTCATGGAGTTAAGGGCACTAGCAAGATCCCCATATACGAATATATCCCCAGAAATATATCTAACGCTAAGAAGGTATCGGGGGGATATCCCTTCAACCGACCTCACACGACCTTGTGCTTAACTCCGGTGTAAGAAGAGCCTCCTAATATCACCGATTATACAATGGATTTCTCCACTCCCTTAGTCAAAAACATATGTTGATTTAATATCCTTGGAGAAATTTACTCACAAAATCCTATTCCAAGGCTCTAAATCCTAAGCTAGTTTGTGCACCCTAGAAAATAAAATCGTTACTAATCAATTTTAAATCATAGCGTTAATTTTAATGGCCTTGCTTAATCAAAAGGTGTGGTCGTGAAACTAGTGATGTTATGACTCAACAAGTAAAATAAATGAATATGAATACAATGCAAAGTCCTAACTTCAATTTCCAATAAATGACATTCTCCTCAAAAATGCAATTTTCAATTGAATTTTACAATTCTAAATAAAATGTAATATTTCTTTACATGCACTAAGATAAATGACAAAGACTCAAAAGATGAAAATGTCAATCAATGTAAAATGCCTAATATTTTTGTATTTTCGATATAAGAGAATGAAAATGCAAGGATTGAACAACAACTTGATATAAAGACTCTACTGTGTATAGACAGAGACAACCCAAGTAGGATGTCAAGGAGAAAAACACCCATCCCAAGGTGCAAGGACAATCAAAATGAAAATATGATGAGAAAGGGACCTCCCAAAAATTCAACCAAATAAAGGTTTCTTGTCATTCCACAAACACTTAACAGTCACCACAGAGACCCAAGAAGACTCAAAAATCATCAAAACCTACCCAAAAACCACCAAACCCAACAATCAAGCAACAAAAGTTGATGTACGTGACTATTCAAGGGAAAATCGCCTATGTATATAACTTGCAAAAGTACAACCAACATATGTACGCGTCTGTCAAGAAAAAACCCGCATATATGTGTTAAAACATAGATAGGCCAAGGAGAAGGTTGAAAAACTCAGACTCAGAGTGAACAAAGGTTGTCAATAGATCATATGACAAGAAACTCAATATGAACGAGAGAAATATAATGAGAAAAACACTCCAAACCCTGAAAAAGAATATTCTTTCCCCAGTATGGTCGCTAATTCTATTATGAGGAAAATATCTCTATGGATAGGGGTAAACCACAATAGACAAAAATGACTACAGAAATCAAATCTAATCTCAAGTATGCTATATAAACAAATACGCTAACAAGACAAGATAAGAGACATACCTCGTCCAAACGTTCGATGAAGTCCACTGTTGAGCACTTGACCCAAAGAAATATACCTGCAACTAGTCCTCAACAACCAAGAAACACAAGCATATGGTGATGATATATAATGCTAGCACATTCAATATCATAATCCATCAATATTCATAAGAAATATGCCCATGGAATAATAATTCAAATATTTGAGAGATATTAATTGGATGAGAAAAGAGTATTTCTATTAAGATGTAATCAACAAAAGTGAATGAGTTACAAATTTCTGTGTCGGCATGGTTTGGAACTGAGAATCTAGGTTCCTTCTAGTTGGGCCTCCACCACTTCAATCCTCCACCAAAGGCAAGCTCATATAATAGAGACAATGAAGTTCTCAATTAATAAAGGAAGAGCTTGGGGGATGAAAAATGTGTTCGGACTCAAAGCACAAAGGGATGCAGACTCAATGTGAAGTGAATAATTTCTCCAAAATAACTTTTCTCTCAAAGTTGAATTATTTCCTCTTTTCCATAGCTCAGATTTGGCCCATTTATAGCCTTCAAGTACAACTGAAGGGTCATTTTGGAACGTTTCCAGTATATGGAAGGCCAAGGATCATATATCTCGTGACGTGACATGGAAACCCGACACCATTTTTGAATTTTGGTAACAAATCCCGATGTACGTAGGTTGTAGTGGTGCAACCTGAGTATACGCATGATGTAATATAGGTAGGGCACGTATATGTGGAAAATCATGTTTTTAGCTCTGGGATTTGCAAAAAGGGACTTCAAGTCTACATAGGGAAATGGAAAAGGGCCCTCTGTGCAAGATTTCATAGGGTGAGGAAAATATTGCTATAACAGGTCATATAATATAAAGAAGATTCCATGGACTCCAACATTGAAGAAAAACATGAGGAAGAACATGAAGATTCCAAGAAAGAAATAAAAATTCAGAACAACCAATTGAACCAGTTTGAATCCACTAGAAGCAATCAAGCAGAAGGACTGGAAGGAAGTTGTGATGAAGAACAATGTATGTGAGAAATTTTGAAAAAGACTTGAGCATTGATAGATACAAGGCAAGACTCGGGGCTAGAGGGTTCTCCTAGAAGGAGGGAGAAAATATGATGATAGCTTGTTCTAGTAATCAGACATACCTCTACCTGAGCCATTATATCTCCTCCAGTATCCATGGGTTGGAGTTTACATCAGATAAATGTAAAGATTGTTCTTCTCAAGAGAGTAATTGAAGAAGAAGCGTATGTAGAGCAACCTCAAGGTTTTGAGGTATACCATAAAGAGACCCTTGTATAAATATGGAAGAAGACCTTGTATGGATTAAAGAAATGATCCAGATTTTATGAGAATAATGAAATGAATGCATATTATTAATAGATTCTTAACACAAAATAATAGAGATATAGTAAAATTGGTTTTCTATTCAACAATGAAATAAGTTGAAACTGTAAAATGCAGCGGAAACAAGCTTGTTAGAATGGTGGCAGCTTATCTCTGAGAAGAGATGTGACGGTTGCACTCATTCGCAAGAAGATGATCAAAATGAGGCTTTGAAGGCCTTTTACAATAAACAGGAATGACCAAAACTCTAGACATCCAAAATCCTAACCCTAGGAGATGAAGTGCCAAAAGTCATGTGGGCCCCGTTTGGGTAAGTTAGTACATTAACTTCCCGGGGTCGTAACTTTTGCATACGATCTTTGTTTTAGGAGAATGATAGCCCGTTGGAAAGGTATCATCGAGGATATTCATTTTGGGGCTTCAATCATGCCATAGCATATCATTGAGAGTATCGATCCCGAAAAACCTTCATTTAGGCCCTCAAAATGGCCCTAGAAGTGAAAACTGCTAAAAATAGTAAATTGCCAAAATTGCCAAAAAACCGTTTTGAGCCAGTTGCAAAAGGTGGGTGGCCACTGATATCCATCTGGATCAATCCTCCCTCCTTAGGAAGAAATGGTCTCGATTGAATTGATTTCCCCCATCAGATGAGGAAATTTCTGTTGAATTTGGCCCCAGGCAAGCCACTTGCCTTGGTGCAAGAGCTTCCCTGCTTTGATGACTCAATAAAGTTGGATCCTTTGTTGTCGAGTTCTCTTGATCTGTGTGTCCATAATCTAATCATTGGATTCCTATTGGATGAAGTTGGGGTTGAGCTCTGTTGGTTTCATTTGTTTTTCTATGTCTGAGGTGTCCAATAATGGTGGGAAATAAGGGGGAAGGAGATCCACGTTGAACACTGGGTCCAGGCTAGGGAAAGGAGGAATATTGAGCTCAAAAGAATTATCCCCCATGTCCTTGGTGATGGTGTACGACCCATAATGGAGTGGGCGAAGCTTCCGATGGGGTCCTGTAAGGCGTTCTTTCTGCAAGTGAAACCAAACTTTGTCTCCCGCCTAAAACTTATGTGGCACCTGATGTTGATCATGGCATTGTTTGTACTTGTCATTGGACTTCTGTAGGATATCCTGAACCTATTGGAGGATGTGTTGGATCCGCTCAATGAACCGGGTGGATTTTTCATCTTCAGTTGGAATAGGATATGAGTTGGTCGAGTTGACTGCAAGGGGAAGTGCAACATCTATGGGACCCAATGGTTGGAATCCCAACCCCACCTGAAAGGGGATGTCGCTAGTTGAGCTATGCAGGGATTGGTTGTAGCTATGTTGGACATAGGGAAGGCTCTCATCCCATGTGTGAGGATGCTTTGAATTATACATGCGAAGGATATGCACAACCATTTGATTTACGACTTCGGTTTGACCATCTATCTGGGGGTGGAAGGCTGTGGATTTGGTTAGCTTGATGTTTAGCAGTGACCAGAGGATCGACCAAAATGTTCTTAGAAATTGATTGTCCCTATCTGAGACAATGGTTTGTGGGAGTCCAAAATGTACCCAGACCCGTTCAAAAAAGATATTGGCAGTGGCCTTTGCTATGATGCTCTTCTTGCAGGCAACCAGAATCACCATCTTAGAAAATAGGTCAACAACCACAAAAACACAGTCATTTGCCCGCTTGGTGGATGGGAGACCCAACATGTAGTCCATTGAGATGGATTCCCATGGTCTGTCAGGAGTAGGAAGAGGGGTGTATAGGCCCTGTTTCTTAGTGGTTGGTTTGGCAATAGCGCAGGCAGTGCAAGACCTGATATACTTGTTGACCTCCTGTCGTAGTTTCGGCTAGTAGAAATGTTTCTGTAGCATCGCCACTATATTTTTGATGACAAAGTGTCCTGCCACCCGACTGTAGTGGGATTCCCAGATCATCTTCACTCACTCATTTTATGGAACACCGATATGGCCCAGATGACACAACAACCCATCTTGAAGATAGAAATTATCGACAACTATGTTTGCACCAAACATTTGGTAGGTGGTGGCGAAGTCCGGGTCTGTCTCATAGAGTTGGGTCAATCTAGAGGTCTCATGGCCACAAGAGTCTAGCACCGTGTTGAGTGCCACGATTGGTGGTCTGCTTAGGCAATCAGTGACGCGATTGGAACTTCCTATTTTATACTTAATGTTGAGGTGGAATTTCCGCAAGTATGTGGACCACTTTTGATGGCGATCATTATGCAATTTTCCTTGTGTCTACATAAACTGCAGTGGCTTATGATCATTGTGGATGACTATCTCCTTCCCAAGAATGTAATGTCTCCACTGGCGGCAGGCTTGCACAATGGAGTACATTTCTTTGTCGTAAGTCGGGTACTTACGGATAACATCAAATAGTGTCTCCCTATGATAGGCCAGGGGGTGGTCGTGCTAAGTGAGAACGATGCCCACAACATAGTATGAAGCATCTGTCTCGATCTCAAAGGGATGCTGCAAGTATGGTAATGAAAGTACTGGGGATGAGCACAAGCGTTTCTTCAAATCATCGAACTCTTTTTGTTGGGACCAGCCCCACAAAAATTTTTCCTTAGCACCACCCTTGGTGATTTGGTTGAGGGCCCATGCAATATGGGAGAATCCCAACACAAGCCTACGATAGAAAT
>JZKD02S2168632.1:177401-238622 GCA_000966675.3 Picea glauca | reverse complement strand
AGGAGAAACATCACACAATACCTCATCTTTGAAGGTCTTGATGTCGTATGGCAGTTGACGCAGTTGGCTGACGCGGATATCGATTCCTTGGCAGAGCCATCCAATGGTGTAGGGTTGTGGGTGAGGCGTTGTGGGAAGGGTCAGCCGCTTGAAGACCTCTGCAGAGATGGGGTTCTTTTGGCTACCGCTATCAATGATGAAGTGCAGCGGGGTACCTTTTACCCAAATTTGCGAATGGAAGAGGCGCTCTCCTTCTTATGGCTCGTCTGGTTCACCAGGCTGGAGCTTGGTGGTAGCAACAGTGGCACTAGGTTCTGCATCAATGATCTGTCTTCCCCTTTTTGGTTCAGTCTCAGAGTCAGACTCAACATCTAATTCAGAGGATTTCACTTTGACCACCAGCAACTTCTTTGAGCGACAATTAGCAATGTTATGCCAAGGGCTCTTATGGAAGTCGCACCATTTCCTGGTATATTTATTTGTCTTTCCAATGTCCTTCCTTGATTGTGGCTTGGAATGGTTGTCCTGATACTATACATATATTCTTTGTCCTTTGTTTTGTGGGTTGGGGCCACCCTTTCCTAGATTTTGTTGTGAGGGGTTCCCATGCCCAAATTGTCGCGTCTTTTGTTTGAGCTTCTGCTCAATTTTGATGGCATATCGATAGGCTGCGCCCAAGGATTAGATGTCTAGAAATTCCATTTCGATATGGATGTATCTATGGAGAGAACCATGATACTTGAGCACCAGATGTCACTCTAAATATTTGATACCCAGATTGGTGCGCAAGGTATGGAAGATATTTGTGAAATCTGGCACTACTTGGTCTCTTTCGTGCCGCAGTGTGGTCCATTTGGTATATAAGTCATCATAACCTTCGACAGGGTAGTATTTTTCCTTAATAACATCCCTAAAGGAATCCCAGGTGGTTGTGACTGTGAATAATGAGGCTTCCTCTATTTCCTTTTTCTCACATAATGTTTCCCACCAATCTTTGACATGGGGGACAGCTTTGAGGAGTGCAAAAGTAATATTTTCTCTATTCGAGAAGTTATGGACAGAAAAATACCCTTCTAGAAGATTCAACCACTTGTCTACAACATCTGCATCTATCTGACCTTCAAATATAGGAATATTGAAGTTTATTTGTACCTTGAAGGGGGTGGCACCTCCACTCGAAGACGATGCATCGCCTGTTGGTAGCTTCCAAAGGATTTGCATGAAACTATCCATCATCTCGTTCCTCTGTTGCATGAGGGCTTCCTCAATCAATAGTTTGAAAGGATCTCCTATCCCATCATATTTATTTTCTCCTGCTATGAGAGGTCGCTTGGGCATGCGAGAGATTTTTTCCTCAAGAGAAACAAGCTCAAGACCCAACTCTTTGTACTCTGACCGCGTTGGGGACATGCATTAAGATGACAAGGAGAAGACCACTCTGATACCAATGATCTGGATTTTATGAGAAGAATGAAATGAATGCATATTATTAACATATTCTTAGAACAAAATAATAGAGATATAGTAAAACTAGTTTTCTATTCAACAATGAAATAAGATGAAACTATAAAATGCAGCAGAAACAATCTTGCTGGAATGGTGGCGGCTTATCTCTGAGAAGAGATGTGACAACTGCACTCAATCACAAGAAGATGATCAAAATGAGGCTCTGAAGGAATTTTACATACAAGAAGATGATCAAAAAACCTAGACATCCAAAAACCTAACCCTAGGAGATGAAGCGCCAAAAGTCATGTGGGCCCCGTTTGGGTAAGTTAGTACATTAACTTCCCAGGATCGTAACTTTTGCATACGATCTTTGTTTTAGGAAAATGATAGCCCGTTGGAAAGGTATCGTCGAGGAGATTAATTTTGGGGCCTAAATCATGGTGTAGGTTATCATTGAGAAGCTCGATCCTGAAAAACCTTCATTTAAGCCCTCAAAATGGCCCCGGAAGTGAAAATTGCTAAAAATAGTAATTTGCCAAAATTGCCAGAAAACTATTTTGAGCCAGTTGGAAAAGGTGGGTGGCCACCGATATCCATATGGATCAAGAAAATTTGGTGCAAATCCTCTCATGTACAATAGAAGCATGGTGAAAACTTCTTATGATAGAGGAAGTATATTGAAATGGATCTTCAGAAGTCTGGGATGATGGATTGCAAATCCATGGAAAACTCCCATGATGATAGATCTAAAGAATTTGAGAGACTATGATCTAGTAGAATTTTCTATGTATCGACAATTTATTGGCTCGTTAATGTTGTTATAGCAAGATTTGCCTCATCCAATGTAATATTGCACATAAGGGATTTTTCCATTTCCCTATGCAGACTTGTAATCCCTTTTTGCAAATCACAAAGCTAAAAATACAATTTTTTCACATATATGCACCTTGCCTACTATACATCATGCGTATATGCAGGTTGCACCACTACAACCTGTGTACATCGGGAAATGCGCCCAAAAATGAAAAAATGTGTTGGATTTCCTTGTCACGTCATGAGATCAATGATCCTTGGCCTTCCATATATTGGAAATGTTCTGAATCATCCCTTCAGTTCCACTTGAAGGCTATAAATGGGACAAATCCGATCTATGGAAAAGAATAGAAAGAATTCAACTTTAAGAGAAAAGTTATTGTGTTGAATTCTTTTCTCTCATAGTTGAATTCTTTCTCTTCTTTTCCATAGCTCGGATTTGGCCCATTTATAGCCTTCAAGTGGAACTGAAGGGCGGAGTCGAAACATTTCCAGTATATGGAAAGCCAAGGATCATTGATCTTGTGACGTGACATGGAATCGCGACACCATTTTTCATTTTTGGGCACATTTCCCGATGTACGCGGTTTGTAGTGGTGCAACCTGTGTATATGCATGTTGTATAGTAGGCAAGGTTTGTATATGTGGAAAAATTATATTTTTAGCTCTAGGATTTGCAAAAAGGGATTACAAGTCTACATAGGGAAATGGAAAAAGGCCTTATGTGAAAGATTGCATGGGATGAGGCAAATCTTGCTATAATAGATGCCCTCTAATGTGTGAGGTCATAGGAGTATCTGTGATGGCCGAAATACATTATCAATAACCCAGAAGTGGAGTAATGGGGACCCAGTTGGAAGAAATAGTTTCTCATTACAATCTGTATTGACTTTGCATACATGGCTACCAATTTGAATTACACTACAAATCCGTGTGAAAATATACCAAACAATTGTCCATGGCCATGAATAGGAAAAAACAAATGCGGTTACATGCCAAAGGTTGTCATAGTCACGAACAAGGCCCAATAGAACTAGTCTCAAAATCAATCTAAGGATATTTGTATACAATGGAGTACAATATGATCTCCCATGATCACTGAAGTCACATAGGTACTGGTCCAATCAAAAGGTAGCAACAGATCAAGAAAGCTACGTTTACAAGATAATGTCTTCAAGTCTTCTACATAATCCGCCAAAGGTGCAAGTATACATCATGTGAATAAATGAGATGAGGTCGAACACAATGAGAATTCGTTTGATCATCATTCATTGAGGTATGTCGTTAACAAATGTGAGACAACCTACTGATGATGAAAGTAGGTATCAAGGCACCGAGTACATTCTTACAAGTGTGAATAAAGGAGTCGGGGTCGAACACTTGAATAATCTACCAATCAGGAGACATTGATGTATTCCCAATTGTTGATGGTGAGAGGACCTGCCACTAATGACTACAAGCCTCTAGGTACTCATAGGACTCTAGGTCTCATCTCTAGAATATATGAGTTGAATTCGATGGAAGGGGACTTACTGAATGGAGAGCATCAATTCATCTATCATCATTCAACACGACGTACAAAGAAGGATCTTGATGGTTTGGAGGAAATCAGACGAAGAACATGTTCACGAACCCAAGACCCTATGTGTCTTTCGTGTGTGCCAAGTGCAAGCGGTACATGAAAAAGACCCTCTGAATAGCAACCAATGAGGAAAATTTTTGACAAAGGAAAGGAAACCACCAATAAGGGTAATGGCATCCAATACACTGCACAAATCCCAATGTGTGAATATCGTGGGTCTCAAACACTCTACGGATCCGTCGTGTCGCCTTTGAACACTGTGAAATAATTATGGCTAGGTATTTAGGTGTACGCGGGCTAGCATTCATCTGGTCAAGTATATGTGAGGTTATACGTGACTATGTAAAATACAGACTGTGTATACTAAGCCCTATACGCGACTGTGAATGTTGCAATCTAGGTACATGTCCGTACACAAAGTTTTTGATGGTTTCTAACTCAAAAAGTGATGTTTCTCTAATAGGATGGTGCTAGAATGGAGGGAAAAGGAACATGAAGAGGTAGATGATGTTGTGGAAAGAGATTCGAGGGCCCAAATGGCCTTGAAAAGATGTGGGTTGTACAAATTTTGGGCAATCAAAGGGATGAGGGCCCAAGTGGGGTTGCTATAGTTTCTCATGGATTACTAGTATCCAGATAGTGAGAGCTTCAACATTGATGGGAAACCATTAAGGATTGAATTCTAGGATATATATTTATTGACTGGGTTGTCATGTCGAGGTGAGGTGGTGATCCTGAAAGCCCAGGGATCTGGGAGTGGTATGAATATAGAAGAGTGCATAGACGCTCATTGTATAGTAGGGATCGAGAAGGCCAAGAGTCAACTCCCCATCCGAGCGATAAACAATCTAAGCCTCAAGATTGGTTTCCTCGTTTTGACCCAGATCACAGGGTCAACTTCGTTTCACCAGGCATCAAGGTCACTTATTTTCTACTACATAGAGTGTTTGAGAACCATGGTTTACGATTGGTGCACCTTGCTACTGGATAATATGAAGAGCCAGTTGATAGAATGCAAACAAGGTGACAAGAGGAACTTCAAGTTTGCATTTATATTCTGTAGATTTTTCTTCAAGCGGGTTCCAGATTTGGGACCTAGAGTTGAGATCATTCCTCAAGGACCTCATGATCTAGCCATGGCACGGTGGACCGAGTTGATGAGACGGCAGGGGAGAGGTAGGGTTCCCACACCCTACAACGATGATTTCTTTTACTAGTGGAGACGACATGTCATTTCTCTAGATGACTACCCCTATGCAGGGATCAAATTTAGAGGGGACCCTGACATGCCATTGCCACTAGGGACCGCCTACAGGGACATAGGTATGCCAAAGTTTTTAAATGTTTCATTGTTTTGTATTTTTGTATAGGAAAATAAAAATATTTTTGGATGAAATTTAAGTAATAACCAGACAATTGTGTGATGTAGACGTAGGACCACGATGATTGGACAAGCTTCCACAACATCATCGGATGCATCAGGGAGATGAGGCAGTGGGAGAAGCAAAGAGAGTCCTTCAAAACGTGTAGGGAAACCTGTCTCGTTTGACACATAGGATTCTAATGGTTCAAGTAGAGGATCTGTCGGAGGCCATGCAATGACAGGTGGTTGGTGTTCCTAGAGCTTCGGTGCAACTCTTTCAGCATCTCACAAATGATGTAGTTTTTTATCACGACACACATCTGCCTCCACAAGTGTAGATGTCATGGATCTTGTATTATCGACTGTATATGTGTATTGAGGGTGTTGGCCCCAATTGTTGTACTATAAACATCATATTTGTTTGAAATATATATAAACATGTTTCTTAATGTTTACTTATATTACAATGTGTACATTGATGAGAATGTTTTATTTGCTTTAGTTATTTCAAAAATGCCAATCTAAAACGAAATTAGCATAAGCATCAGATACATAATTAGAACTCCTAGGTATGTGATGATAAGTAATAAAATCAAATTGTCTCTCTAAAAGGTGTACCCATTGGAATCTTCGAAGTAATGTAGGATCGTGCACCCAATAACTACCATTCAACTGACATACTACTAACTGGGAATCCAGGAAAACTTCCAAAGAGTGAATACCATGTAAAATAACATCATGCAAAATTTCTATAACGATACTATATTCAGCCACATTATTCATGGATGGCCCTAAGAAGACACCACCTAAAGACACCAGTAGACCCTCGGGTGAGTAAACCACCCAAGCAGCAGAAGCCAAGTTTCATGTATGACGAATGGCTCCATCTGTGAATCCTAAGTAGGCCGATGACTCTGTTGACATCTGCCAACCAAGGGAAAACTCGATAAGCAATTTGAAGACAAAAAATAAAGGGAAAAGATATATACACTAAATTACAATAGTATAGAAAGAGTTATGCCCAAGCTTTGGGCTCAAGCGTAATATATTTTCAAGTAGAGCCCATTCCTGGGCTCAACCAACATGTTCCCTTCATAATATTCTAACTCATAGGCTCCTTTTTCCAAGACACGTCGCACGATATAGGGATTGTGCCACATGTGCTTGAACTTGCATGCCCCCAATGGTTTTTTGTATTGATCATATAACAGGACCAAGTCACCCTCAGTTTACAACCGAGGATATACAAACTTATCGTATTAGACCTTGACATGTCTTTTATTCACCTCGATAGTCGTAGAGGCATCTTGACATTGCTTGTCAAGGCTCTCTAGGTGTATGAGGTGTTGCTTGAGATTGGAAGTGTTAGCGAGGAGCACGACTGCCAATATAAGAGAAGGTATTTCACATTCAATATGTAAGACCAAATCCACACCATTTACTAACTAGAAAGGATAAAATCTGGTGGCAGTCTTGACCGAGGTTCGGTATGCCCAGAGTGCAGGATATAACATAGTATGCTAGTCAAATTTTATCTAGTTGACATTTTTCTGCAAAATGGTCTTGAGAGACTTGTTGATGGCCTCTACCTGTCCATTTTCCTGGGGATAGTAAGGGGAAGAATGACCATGCTTAAACCCCAACTTGGAAGCTATCTCTTCCATCATTTCATTCTGAAATTGATTTCTATGATCAGTGACAATCTCACTCGGGATATCGAACCTGGCGATAATTTGATTGAATATGAAGAAGGCAACAGTCTTCCCATCAGATTTAATTGTAGGAATGGCCTCGACCCATTTAGTAAAGTATTCTACGTCCACGATAATGTGTTGATGCCCCCTAGCTGAAGTTAGGTTTCAATCCACAAAGTCCACCCCCACTTGGTGAAGGGACCAACGATAATGACTGGATGGAGAGGGGATGGATGCAAGCGCATTTTTCGAGTGAACACCTGGAAGGGGTGTCACTTCTTAACCGCTTTAATGCAATCTCTAAATATATATGGCCATAAATAACCATCTCGCAAATTTTTTGGAGTTGTCGCAAGCCCGGATAGATGACCACCACAAGCCCCATTGTGGCAATCATTTAGAACTAACTCATATTCTTCGTGA
Source organism: Picea glauca (assembly GCA_000966675.3). Lineage (NCBI taxonomy): Eukaryota > Viridiplantae > Streptophyta > Pinopsida > Pinales > Pinaceae > Picea > Picea glauca. The sequence goes on along the minus strand of JZKD02S2168632.1, from coordinate 231,298 downwards.
GTTAAACAACGACGTAGGATATTGTCTATTCCTCAACGATACAAAGTGTCACTGACAATAATTTAATTCTTAGATTGGTATCATACACACTGTCAGACATCTCATGAGAGATGATGAGGGAAATTCAAAGTTTGAATATAGGGAACAATGTCTCCATACCATGGGTCAGATGATGATACAAGGAAAATGTGTTCATCCACAAAGGAATTGGCATGAATAACATCCTCGTCCAATCGTGGGAAGTCAGATATTAACTCTGCAACAACTAGTGATTTCTCGAATTTCACAGAAGCGAAATCGAGATCAAATTCTTGTAAAACGACAATCCATTTATTGTATTTTCCCCCTATGATACACCTGGTAAGGAAGTATTGAAATGGTTTGACATTGAAAACCACAGTATTATTGCAAAGAAATATATAATGATCTAATCATTGGACTGCGTGAATGACAGCCAAAGATAGCTTTTCAATATGAGAATATTTGAGCTCTAGACCGACTAAGTTTCGACTAAGATAGTAGATGATGTTCTCGCGGAGCTCATTATCCTCCTGAACCAAAACCATACCGATTGTCTCTTTGGGCGTGAATAAATAAATAAAGTAATCTCTATTGTAGTCAGGAGACTTCAGTAGAGGTTTCAATACCAAGTATTTCTTCAAAAAATCAAAGGATTCCTAGGCTCACTTATCCCAGAGAAAAGGGGTGTCCTTATTCAAAAGACACATGAAACCCTTAGTAATATTGGCATAGTTTATTATAAATCAACGTAAAAAGTTATCTTTCACTTGTAAACCTTGAAGTTGTTGAATAGTGTACAAGGGTGGAAATCAAAGTATTGCCTCAACCTTTAATGGATCTACCATTATCTCAGTCTCAGAGACTAAAAATCCTAGAAGACGTCTAGACCTAACGCAAAAGATGCATTTATGAGGGTTCAATCAGATTCTATAATGAGGAAATCTTTCAAAAACTAGACGAAGGTACTTAGGGTGATACACTCTTTTACGAGAGTGAGCAACGAGATCATGAAGATAAGCTTCGACTATATACTTAAGATCGTGGAATACGAAGGTCATAGAACATTGCAAGGTTGCTTCGGCGTTTTTAAGGCCGAAAGGCATATTCAAGTATGCGAAAGTACCCGAAGGACAAATAATTTTGTCTTATGTTGATCCTCTGGTTTAATTTGAATTTGGTTATAACCGAAAAATTCATCCATGATAGAAAAAACTTTGCTTCCCACACACTCATCGAGAATCTGATCGATGAAAGGTGTCGAGAAGTTGTCTTTAGGATAGGATTTGTTCAGGTCACAAAAGTCCATGCATACATGGATGGTTCCTTACTTCTTATTCACAGGAACGAGATTTGATACCCATCTAGTCAGGGGAACTGGGTAGATAAAGATAGCATTAAGCAGTTTCTCTACTTGTTCCTTAATATCAGGGGCTTTCCAGGGATTGAAAAATACAAGACATTTTCGAACAGGCTTAGCATCTGAATAAGTTATAATCTCATGCTCGAAAATTGGAGGGTCGATTCCTGGACTCTATTCATATGACCAAGAAATACATCTTAGAATTCCTTGAAGAGTTCGGTGTAGATCAAGATTTCTTCTGGCGAACAATTTGCATCGATGTGTAGATTTTCAATCTTTCCATGGGTAATATAGATATCAATCATGACGGTAGGATAAATACTCGCCATGTTTCCTTCGGCATAAATGACGTGCGTATCAAGTGAAACTATAGTGTGACTGACTATCTCGCTCAAAGTAGATTTGAAGTGATCTTGTTCGATTCTAACAAGCTATGGGAGAAAATAAGAGCGTTGATGCATATCATTCCAACGTTTGTTAGAACCATTCATGGCCTTGATGATATCTTCATATGAGGGTAAAGTCTCATTGAGGTAGTCTTGTGAGCATAACGACGAAGTGTCCCACACGGGCTTAAGAATAGGATCCTCCTCGTCCATCGACGAGGTAGTAGGATCAGGATCGACGGAAGAGTCAAGAACAACTTGATATGCTATCTCTTTTGTCGATAGTGGCATGGTCATTCCAGCATGCGACTGACCTTCAGAAGATGAAGCCGAGGAAGGTAGGGTCCAAGGATCACTAAAATAGGAAGTGCGGAAAGGAATGGACCTCTCTGAAGAAATGAGCCTACTAAACATGGAGTAAACATGGTGAATTGGTGCCATGAATTCGAAGGTACCCATAAGGGATGAATACATTTCGACACCTATATTCTCAGTTGTCGGTTGAAAATTGTCGACCATGGGGATCGATGGTCCAACAGATGCATTGGGGCTAGCATATGCAAAAGATAATTGGTCGACCATCATGATCTTCCCATTGTGAGGGAAACAAAGAGTGTGGAAGATGGATGATACGACGACAGTCATAGCATAAGTCCAATTGCATCCTAGTAACAAGTTATAATCGAGGGGCACATAAACCACCTCTATCATCTTCCTAGCTAACTGGACTAGAAAGGAATGAAGAATATCGTGAGGGTAGAAGGAACGATCATCAAAAGAAGTCAACATGGTCAGATATTGAGAGAGAGTCAGAGATCCATGATCTTTCCAACAGATTAGGGACATCAAACATGTTGCAACACCTTCATCAACAACCACACACTTGATGGTATACTTTGAGTAACCCACATGGATTTTGAATGCCACATGGTAAGGAAAGCAAGGATTCACATATGTGACATCAAACTTGATAATTTTCGACCACTTGAGTCTAGAGCTCCTAACGCAGATAACAAGGCATTCCTTTGTGAAGGACACGTCTGGAGTACCTCTAGGGCCAACATTGCACAAGTGGTTTGACCTAGGTTCTCAACAATCGAGTAATTCTGGGTGGCTCTAGTATTTGGATTATGGGTAGATCACTTGAGTACTGCTTTCAGAATACGAGGTAGTGGCTCTTGTTTTTCGATCTGCAACGGTGTCTCCGAAGGAGGAGGAGATTCTAGACCAGGAATAGTTTGTGAAGAACTATAATCCCGAGACCGAGCGGCTAAATTAACCTGAGAATTAACCATATTGATGCACAAATGGTCATTGTCTTGTGTCGGTGGTTTTTGACTTCCACTGACCACATTTCTGTCATTTGAGGAGCTCGAGGCCATGTGTTGGTTATGTGGAAAAGGATTCGTCAGCACGACGGGTGGTAGAGATAAGAGCCTCATAGCTTCTGCAAGTTTGGGGCATAAATGAGTAAGATTATCATATGTACAAAGCTTACAGGGAAATTTCACCTTACACCTTTATTTCATTCCCTCATGAGCATTGTTATTCCTCCTCTCATTATTACCATTTTCCTTGGGTTTATTGTTATTCTTCCCACCCTTACGACTATTATTACATCCCTTCTTCTTATTCTCATCTGGTTGTTGGTTACCATTTGGGTCGGTCAATGATTGCACAGAATGTACATCCACTGACTGAGTGGGATTGGAAGACATAGATGAAGTTGACCCTCCTGTAGACCGGTTTAGGGACAACTCTTTCAAATGGCTTGTCATTGAGTCTGTGGATTTCACATTGGTGGAGCTTACAATTCCATCGATATGAGGTCTAGGATTTTGTCTAGGGTCATAGTTTGACTTCGGTGCATCCATAAGAATCTCGTATAACATTCCAGACCTAGTGTATATAATATCTAACTGCTGGGATTTGAAGGTTTCTTATTCCTCAGATGTAACCTTGGATGTAGAAACATCCTTTGAAATAGGAGGTTGTATGGACTTAAGGAACCATTCTAACAGGATATTTGGGGGTATGCATGTATTTATCAACCTCTTTCATCTACCCCACTCCTAGATGTGATCCGATATATGAGTGGATTTTCCATGGCGTAAGGTCAACAGAAGTTCTAGGCTAGCATCATAATGAACCGACAATTGGAAGAGTTTAAGGAAGACTAACACTATCTGACTAAAGGTCCCATATGCGCCCTTAGGTAGCTCAATATACCATTTTGCAGTAACCCCTATGAGGGTGCATTGAAATAATCTTAACCAAATGGAATATTCATTAAGGGAATTCGAAGAGCAGCATAGGTGAAAGGTGGTAACGTGATCACCAGGATCCTCGCCATTCTTGCCTTCAAATTTTGGAATATTTGAAGAAATCTTGGTGGGAATGGGGGGCCATGTAGGATCATGAAACACAGGGTATTTCATCGACTTAGACAAGTCTGGAATGTTGAGTGTGGCCAGAAAAGGGAGACGGGGTTGTGACATCTAGCCCCCAAGCTCCCTGGAAAGATTATGTTTGGGGAATCGCAGCCCATCCATGGTTCTGGTAAGCACCATGGCCATGTCTCGGATTGTAAGGCCCTCCTCCAGGATGATTCATAAGAGGCTTGTTGGGCACCATTCTAGTAGGAATGTTCTGATGAGGGCTATAAAAGTTTCCCCCAACAAGAGTGGCTCCGATTTGGGGGTTTCCCAAGGTGTGAAACTGACCTCCTCCAGGTGTGAATCCAGAGGATAAAGGTGGATTCGTCATTCCAAACTTGTTTGTCGGAATCGACTCTTAGGAGGTGAGGGTAAAGGATGGAACTTGAGCAAAATCTTGTCCACCAGGTTGGTTACTCCACCTAGAAGCAACAGGATTAGACCTGGGGTTAAAAGAAGGAATGTCTCTCATGGTAGTAGTCATTTGAAGGATCTAAGAGACACCAAACAAAAACAGAGTATAAGGAGGAGTTGTGCCCCCAAGTCCAATGCTAGCATTAGGGCCAACGACTGGGATGGATTTTGAAAAATGCGAAGTAAAATTTGGCATACCATAGGAAAAAGGACTAGAGGGCATTCAGATGGACTGAACATTATAGCTTGATGAGTGACCAAGAGACCCAAATGGGTTCATGGAAATAGGTTTATCATTCACTATAGGATGGGAAACAATGATGATAGGTTCCTCCAGTACTACAACCATTGTGGTTGGAGGAGTCGAAGGGGTGCCATTAACTATAGTAGGTGTGGGATTCGAGAGACTCCCAGTATTTTGATGACTCAGTTCAATACTCATCCTTATAGAATCACAAGTCTGATAAGTGGAGGTGTGTGTACCACATTTAATAACTCTATGTCTTTTAGAAGAAAAAGACTCAAAATCATGTGGTAACTGTAACAAGTGGCGAGACCGACAGGGAAGCTGGTCTGAATCCATGATGAATTAAGACTCAAGATACACAAACAAATCCTAATTCCAACTAGTGATCAAAGAGAACACCAAAAATAATCAAACGACCAATATGCACACAAACAAGATAATGTGGTTGAAAGGGGCCTCCCTCCCTAAAGTAGGTATGCCCCGCCCAAGAGGGTCCTGAGACTCCCTGCTAAATATTGGAGGTATCATAATCCATTATAAGGGCCCTCATGGGCTTAAAAACCAGTCAATCAAATCCCCCTGGAGAGGTAATCCTCCATAAAGGTTGTGTGTTGTCCGACCCTTATCTGACCTAGGGTACCTACAGAATAACCCCTGTAAGTAACCTTGTGGAACCAAAGTCAAGCAACTTAGAAACCATGGTATAAACGATGCACATGAGAACAGTCATAAGTCGGGTCCACCGTATGGGTAGGGTAGAAAATCCTGAAACCTTGAAAGCACCACCTCTCATGGAGGTAAGGGCACTAGAAAGATCCCCATATACAAATAGATCCCCAGAAATATCTCTGACGCTAATAAGGTATCGGTATTTGTTGGCACAATGGAAAACCCAGGGTTCAATGCTACAATAGTGCACCAAAAAAACCCTAACTATCGGCCCTTTCGAAAACACCTGTGAAGCAGATGAAGTCTCACACGAGGTAGAGGTAGGGGGGATTGTAGGACTCAATTGTCTACAACCAATATGGGACACAAATCTATGATCATAGTACTTAACAAAGCACTTAGAAGTTAACATTCATTATCATTTAACCCTTATTCACATCGCATGTAAAACCCTAATTACATAACAACGCAGTATTCAACAAGATCTAACACATCCAAGCACTTAGCACATAGAAATAGAGAAGATCTAGCATTCATTCACATTACTAAGAACTAAGATACTATATTCGATGACATCACTAAGCATAAATCACATCAATAACAAAAATCAACCATAACACAGGATATGCATGGCTCACCCCCAGCATGGGGCTACGTCCACCAACTCTTCATCTTATTTATTATATTTTGTCAATCTCCTTACATGCACAGAGAATCAAAACCAACTCCACATGGGACAGGAGATCTGCGTGCACCTTGCCAGATCCTCCTTCCCCAAGCTTGGCACAACACAAAGCCTTTCTTACAATCACTTGAACTTAGCCCTGCAAGTTCTCAGTACACAATATGCACAGAGCTAACTCAATCACATAGATCCAAACGCTTAGATCACTTGCACAAAGAACAACACTTAGCACCGCATACCTCTTAGATCTAGTCACTACTTCTAACAGCACCTAGCTACTTATTTATACATTACAAAAGAGGCCTAATCATGGGTAAACCCATGGGTTGACATCCCATACCCATTACATAAACCCTAAACCCAAAAATATCGCAAAGGGGGGTGAGGTTCCGTGATCTCCTCTTCACCTGGCGCTCTGTCTTTGACCAGCCTGTCGAAGTCCCAAAATTGGTCAAACATGACCAATGTTTCCACAAAATTTGGTCAAGGGCCAATAGGCCGCCAACACTCACCTATGACTCATCCTGAGTCACTCTGATCTGGGTAACTCTGCCTCGAAATCCTCGATCTTGGCTCGATTTGCCTTGACCTCCTGCTTCGCTAGAGCCTCCTTCTCAGTGAATTCTTGAATAAACTTCTCAATCAATGGTCTTTCCAAGCGATGTTCTACCATGGTGACTACTTGTTCTAGATGTGCACCTTGTCCTTCAATCTCCTCAAAAGGTGTGCAAGCTTCATCCTACATTAGTTGGAGCCTCTAGGTCACTTCCATGACTTTACTCTGGATGACATGGACCTGTTGTTGAACGATGCGCTATTCCTGGGACCTTTTCATCCTCTCAACCAATGATAATAGCTTCAATTGTGCTTGCACTTTTGCTACCTATTTATTTTCCTTCTGGAGTTGTGACTCCAATGTCCTTAGTTCAGGGTCCTCTACAAGGCGCTCGTAGGTCTACGCACTTTGATTGTTGATTTTCTTGCATTCCAAGGCCAATGCCTTGATTCTCTCAATTGTGCTCCTATAATTTTCCTCTCTATAATCTCGTGCTTCCTGCGAAGTGCTTGGCACGACTTGTAGTTCCAGTTCTACTATTTGTGCTTGGAGCTGCTGAATAGCTTCAGTGAGCTTCTCCACTTGAATCTCCACTGTGTCTTCTTTTATATGTGCGAGGCCCAGAACAGAGCGAAGTGCTCTGGTGACTGTCTCCTTGACTCCCATCTACTCTGTGAGCAGATGTTCTTTATCCTTCTGGATCTGCACTCTATCCTCTGCAAACTTCATGTGGAGGTCATCTTTTTCTTTTTGTGCAACCTGGCGTTGCTCTATGTATTCCTCCTTTGCTTGCTTCAGGGCCTCTATGGCCTGTTCTTTTTCCTCTTGGACATGAAAAAGGCGAGCCTCTGTCAATTATTTTAGTATACGTATATGGGAAGGTTCATCTCCTACTTCTATGTCCCCTACTGACAATGACGTAGTAGGCACTGCGCGGCTCGAATAAAGAGCCTGTTGTACCCCTTTGAGCTCTGCCTCGATCCTGTCAAACATTTTCTCATGTTTGGATTCGGTTTGTTGCAATATGTCCTATGAGGTATCTGATACAATGAAAATGATAAGGTCAATTTCATCCACCATGAGCACAGTGTGGAATGGAGGTTTATTGGATTTTGACTTCTTCCACGATGAAGGTTTCGTAGAGGAACCCTTTCTTTTCTTGGATGTTTCTGCTCCTAGAAGGGGATATTTAGGCGGTGTTACTTCACCCTGATTTTTCTTGTCTTCTTCCCCTTCATCCTCTTCTTTGTCTACTTTGTCACCTCCTCCCCCTTCAGGTGAATCTGGTGTAGTTTCCTTTGATGCACTACTCAATTCTTGTACCTCTTCCTTCTTTTTCTTCCTGCTGCTAGGTGCATCATATTCTTCGTGAGTGACTACAAGACTTCCGACAAAGTCAGGATTGGATAGTTCTATCTGTTTGACTAGTATGAGGAATTCCATAGGCTATTCCTTTGTTATTTCCTCCATATCTTCCTCGATGAGTTTTTAATAGAAATGGATCTCTTCTTTGTGTTCGTCTCTATGCGTAGTGATATAGATGAAGTGTATGTCTACGTGAAACTTCATGATTGGCTTGAACATATGAAGTGTGTTAGGTGTCATGCGAGGGAAGGATTCAATGTCCCTCTATAGTTGTAGATAATAGGTTTGGAACATCGCATTGGACTTCCATTTATTTACCGTATCTCTCGAATACCAAAGCGTAGTGAACTTCGCAGCTAGTGGTTTAGACGACTCAATTTCAGGGAAGGTCGCTCCTTTCGGCATCTCCCAAGCAATGAAGGTAATGAGGATCAACAACCAATTGAAATGGAACTCATAGCCCTGATCCTGAGATTTGTGGAAATCTTTCTCTAACTGGATCACGAGGTAGCTTGCCCAGTTCATTTGCATCCCTTCAATGAATTTTCCTGCGAGGTCGATGAAAAACCCCATGACTTGTGTTGGCCTATTCTTCATGATGATATTACTAGCGATCAACAGGAAAGCTAGGTGCACTACATCATTCTATATGGAGGATACCTTATATCCCCTCTTCCCCTTCTCCACATCGCCATGGGTTTCTTTTATTTTCTATGCCAGGGCGTGATCTACAACCTTTCCTGGGTAAAAGTCATGTGGGTCTGGTCCTTGCATGCTCAATCTGTTGATCTGGTGGATCAGCGTCGGATCTATTGTTATGCTTCTGTCCAACCATAAGTAACCACCATGGAAGCACACCAACAGGAGTTTAACGCATGCGTTAACCTCTTGATGTTTGTCGAAGTGTGGTAACTTCATTACATTGAGGATCGTCGATCTTGCGATGTCCATTGTCCATGGCTGGGGGATTATCTTCGACTTCTTCCCCATTGTCTTGGTCAAATACTTGTGTGGTGTGATCATTCCATAGTTTTTGTGATCTCCCAAGTTGAAGTCACTGATCTTAAGTGCTTGAATCCTCTCCAACTATATTCCTACTGCACATATCCCCTTCGGGAGGTACACGGTGATCATTGTGTAGTATAAGTCCCTCAGGATGTTGTCATGAATCATCACACCAGTCAGAGGTGGGATGTTGTTGGGAAAGATTGATGGGATGAGCTTCACATTCACCAAGTCATCACGATGCTTGGGATAAGCTTCGCATCTATAGCGGTTCGGGAGTGCCCAGATCAATGTGCAATCGATGGGGATGTTTGCACTCCTCTTCTCGACGAAGCTTGTTCTCTTGCGAACATGACCTTGTCATCCATGAGGTCTATGAGAATATCTTCAACGGATTTCTGTATTGTGCTAAAGTCACCCGACATACACGCTTGAGATCTGATATCTCAGGTCGGTGAACAAATAATCAAGGTAGAAGAATGGATGGCGAGGTCTTAATAAGAACTGCGTGGTAATATTCATCTCTCTGTGGGTTCGAATAATCACAATTGGAAAAATTGTTCATGGTAATACATTCAACGAGTTAAATAGATAACATCGTAATGGGTTCTTCCAACGGGTAGGAATGCCTCAATCAATGCAATTCCATCTGTTATGACACAGTCCCAATGGTCCAGTGGTGAACGTTTAGTCAAGAACTGTGTTTCTATCCATTCTAGAGCATCAGTCTAATAGTCAAGATGCCTCCAACGGTCATATCGCTCCGCCGTAGCGAAGTGCCAATCTGCGTTGTTTTGCTATTCTGGCGAGGTTCAAGTTTTTCAAGCCTTCCTTTTGCGAAGTCCTCTTTGGAACCTCTTGCAATTTTTCTAGCTTTTCTTTCTTCTTACTGAGTTTTCTAGCTTTCTTTCCTGTGATCTGCATCTCTGGATTCCTCTTTCCATTCTCTTTCTTATCTCCTCTTGGCATAGTAAATTCACATAGCTAAGGGTCTTTCACAGGGTTCAATGGTAATACTTCTTCTCTTATTGTTTCTGGAGTATACGCTCTACTCTCCTGTATGGATAAGTTCTCTAAGTCTTCCTATGTTCTTTCAAATTTGACAGCCAGGTCTCTAGTCCTCAGTTGCTTTGACTTGTCCTCCTTTTCTTCTAGTAAGTGTGTTATTCTCCTAGCCATGAAATCCCTTTATTCTTTTTTTTTCTTCTAGAGCTTCCTCTTCTTCTTTAATTCAGATCTAATATTTCTCAAACCAGGTCTTTCCTAGCAAAAGAGTAAAGGCAACGTTGTTCTCAACAAACTTAATGACCTTGATTTCTTCTTTTGTCGATGCTCCATGAGAAATCATAGGTACATGGGAAAGTATTCCACATAGGCTTATTAGTTTTCCTTTAAACAATCCTATTCCTCCCAGTGAAGGAACCATAGTAGGATTTCCTAATATTTCCCAAGTCCTTTCTGTCATAATGTTCACCTTTTTTTTTGCATCCAATACACAGTCTATGTCGAAGTCTCCTATTCTTTCTTCTATGCACTCTTTCTCTTTTAATAACTCTGATAAACTAGTATCTCTGTGATCATTCAATTTTTCTTTCATCTGCAATAATATAGCCTCTGATTCTTTCTAGTTCTTTAGCATATTCTTAGTCTCTTGACCTTCCTCAGGGTTTTCTTGTCTTGTGTTCATCTTCTCAACTTTAGAAATCATTCTAGGGCAATCCAAAACTTCATGTCCAATAGATTTACAACAAAAACAAATAGGACCTCTACCAGGGAATTCCTTAGCAAGATGTCTCGGTCTTCTACAACTATAACAAAGAGTGAATCCTCTCTTTCTCTTAAACTATCCCCAACCTTTCATGTACTGCGCACTAGGATCACAGTGATGGACCTGCAAAAAATTCTTTCTAGGATCCTGCATCCAGTTGTTAGGTCAAAAATTCTTTCTATGCATATGAATAACATATCTTTCACTATTTCTATCAAATCTATTCATATAATATCTTCTTTCTTCGAGTTGTGTCATAGTTTTTAGACTAGGACCAAATCTATTAAACATACCTAGATCCATTCTTTTGAAGCAAACATTTCCACTCATGTTACCTTTATCAAGGCACCAATTTTTAAGATCTTACCTCTTTTCTTCAAATCGAACTTCTTTTCTTAGCATGGAGCTTCACAAGTTAAGTAGAGTAGTGCACACTACAACAACAGATCTACACACAAAGCTTTCTATTTTCTTTAGTTCCCAACAATCACAGTTTCAGGTCCTGGCAATGGAACCATTTGTTGGTACAGGGGAAGACCCAGGTTTTAATGCTACAACAACGCACCAACAAAACCCTAACTACCGGCCCTTTTGGTAACACCTGCAAAGCAGATCAAGTCTCACCCAAGGTAGAGGCAGGGGGGGGTTGCAAGAATCAAGTGTCTACAACCTAACTGGGACACAGATCTGTGATCACAATACTTAACAGAGCACTTAGCATTTAACCCTTATTCACATCGTAGCTAAAACCCTAATTATAGAACAACGTAGTATTCAACAAGAACTAACACATCCAAGCACTTAACACATAGAAATAGAGAAGATCTAGCATTCATTCACATTACTAAGCACTAAGATACTATATCCAATGACAACACTAAGCATAAATCACATCAATCACACAAAGAAACCACAACAGAGGATATACGTGGTTCAACCCCAGCGCGGGTCTACGTCCACCAACTCTTTGTCTTCTTTATTATATTCTGTCAATATCCTTACATGCACAGAGCATCAAAACCAACTCTGCATAGGATACGATATTTGTGCTCACCTCTCCAGATCCTCCTTCCCCGATCTTGGCATTATATAGATCCTTTCTTACAATCACTTGCACTCATTCCTGCAAGTTCTCAGTACACAATATGCACGAAGCTAACTCTATCACATAGATCCAACCGCTTACATCACTTCCACAAAGCACAACACTTAGCACCACATACCTCTCAGAGCTAGTGACTACTTCTCAGAACACCTAGCTACTTCTTTATACATTACAAAAGAGTCTTAAGCATGGGTAAACCCATGGGTTGACATCCCATACCCGTTACATAAACGCTAAACCCAAAAATCCCACAAAGGGGGGCAAGATCCCACAATCTCTGCTTCGCCTGGCGCTCTGTCTTCAAACAACCTGTCGAAGTCCCAAAATTGGTCAAACATGACCAGCATTTCCACAAAACTTGGTCAAGGGCCAGCTGGGGGATATCCCTTCAACCAACCTCAGGTGACCTCATGCTTAACTCTGATGTAAGTGGAGCCTCCTAATATTACCGATTATACATTGGATTTCTCCACTCCCTTAGTTAGACACATATGTTGATTTAATAGCCTTGAAGAAGTTTACTCACAAAATCCTATTCCAAAGTTCTAAATCCTAAGCTAGTTTGTGCACCCTAGAAAATAAAATCGTTACTAATCAATTTTAAATTATAGCCTTAATTTTAATGTCCTTGCTTACTCAAAATGTGTGGTCATGAAACTAGTGATGTTATGACTCATCAAGTAAAGTAAATGAATATGAATACAATGCAAATTCCTAACTTCAATTTCCAATAAATGATATGCTTCTTAAAAAATGCAATTTTCAATTCAATTCTGCAATTCTAAATAAAAATGCAATATTTATTTACATGCACTAAGATAAATGAGAAAGACTCAAAAGATCAAAATTCCAACCAATGTAAAGTGCCTAATATTTTTTGTATTTTCAATATAAGAAAAATGAAAATACAAGGACTGAACAGTAGCTTGATATATAAAGACTCTATTGTGTATATACAAAGACAACACAAGTAGGATATCAAGGAGAAAAACACCCAGCCCAAGGTGCAAGGACAATCCAAATGAAAGGATGATGAGAAAGTCACTGCCCAGAAATTCAACCAAAGACAGGTTTCCTATCATTCCACAGACACTTAACAGTCACTATAGAGACCCAAGAAGACTCAACAATCCTCAAAACCTACCCAACAACCACCAAACCTAGAAAACAATCAACAAAGGTTGATGTACGTGATTGTTCAAGGAAAAATCATGTGTGTACGTAGCTTCCAGAAGGACAACACATGTATGTACGCGAATGTCAAGAAAAAAACCCACCTATATGTTTCAAAACACAACTAGGCTAAGGAGAAGGATGAAAGACTCAGACCCAGAGTGAACAAAGGTTGTCAAGAAATCATACAACAAGAAACTCAATATGAACAAGAGAAATCCAAGGAGAAAAACACTCCAAACCCCAAAAAGAAGATTTAATCCCCAGTATGGTCCCCAATTCTGTTATGAGGAAAATCTCTCTATGGCTAGGGGTAAACCACAACAGATGAAAATGACTGCAAAAATCAAGTCTATTCTCAAGTATGCTATATAAACAAATATGCTAGCAAGACAAGATAAAAGACCTACCTCATCCAGACATTTGATGAAGTCCATTGTTGAGGACTTGACCCAAAGCAATATACCTGCAACTAGTCCTCAACAACCAAGAAATGAAAAAATATGGTGATTATATATGATGCTAGCACATTCAATAGCATAATCCATCAACATTCATAACAAATACGCCCACATAATAATAATTCAAATATTTGCAAGATATCAATTGGATGAGAAAAGATTATTTCTATTAAGATATAATCAACAGAAGTGAATAAGTTACATACTTCTGTATCGGCATGGTTCGGAACAGAGAAAATAAGTTCCTCACAGTTGGGCCTCCACCAATTCAATCCTCCACCAAAGGCAAGCTCATATAAGAGAGATAATGAAGTTCTCAATCAATAAGGGAAGAGCTTGGGGGTTGAACAATGTGTTCAGACTTAAAGGATAAAGGGATGCAGACTCAATGTGAAGTGAATAATCTCTCTAGAGTAACTTTGCTCTCAAAGTTGAATTATTTCTCTCATTTGCCATAGCTCGGATTTGGCCCATTTATAGCCTTCAAGTGGAACTGAAGGGTCAAGTCAGAACGTTTCCAGTATATGGAAGGCCAAGGATCATTTATCTCGTGACGTGACATGAAACCCAACACCATTTTTCATTTTTGGGCACATTTACCCGATGTACGCGGGTTGTAGTGGTGCAACCTGCGTATACCCATTTTGTATAGTAAGCAAGGTGCGTATATGTGGAAAAATTATATCTTTAGCTCTGGGATTTGCAAAAAGGGATTATAGGTCTGCATAGGGAAATGGAAAAAGGCCTTATGTGCAACATTGCATGGGATGAGGGAAATCTTTCTATAAAAAATGTATTTGGAGAATACTCAACCAAATATTTTCCTTGTGGGATGTTTGAGTTATGATATACAACTACATGAATTTATCAATTCAGATTTGGTAGGGAGTTCATATGATAGAAGAAGTGATACTTGGATATGTTTCAGTTTGAGATTTTCCACAGTGTCATGGGATAGCAGGAAACAAAAGTCTGTTGCACTCATCACTGCAGAAGCAGAGTATATTGCAACTTGTGATGCTTGTACAGAAGCAGTGTAGCTCCATAAGTTGGTTTATGGACTATCTGATCAGGTGTTGAATTTGATCGTGATATATTATGGTGATCATAGCTATGTGAATATTTCAGAGAACCCGGTGTTTCGTGACAACTCAAAGAACATTGAGATCAAGAATTATATTCTCCATGATAAAGTCCATAAGGGAGAAGTGGTTCTCTAGTATATCTCCATAGATGAACAAATAGAATATATTTTGGTAATTCCTCTGTCCAAGGTGAAAATTTTCCATACTTAAGGAATAAGTTGGGGCTCATGGAAACGACTTCCTCATTGAAAAAGGAAGTGATTAATCCCAGGTTGGGAGGGAGCACTAATATGTTATTAATTTATGGAAATTCATTTTCCAGTTCATAAAATGGTCCATATCAGATATACATCTTCGTAATGAAAATGGTCCAATAGATTGTTAATGTATCATAGACAACGATTCCCCTTGTGGATAGTATGGGGGAATGGTCTAGGATAGTCATTCTTCTTGGAAGTGACTCTGAGTAGTGGTCAAGTAGAATGGTTCACCTCATCGGATAGTCATTCTTTTGAAGCTCACAGTTGTGAGTAGTTTTGAAGAATGGTCCATTTTGGAGGTTGGTGTAGGACAGTCATTTCCATAGGAAATGGTCCAGAAAGTCATTCCCTCATACATAATCATTCTCTCCAGGTTTCACTGTGGTTAGTGCCAGAGGAATATTCTAGTTAGGTGAATCGTCCAGGTTCAACAATCGAGGACAGGCGTTCCCTAGGGAAGACTCATTCTCTCTAGGTTTCACTATGATTAGCGCCAGAGGAATGGCCCAGTTAGGTGAATGGTATAGGCTCAGAAATCAGGGAAAAATATTCTTATATGCTTGGGAAGAATTGTCTAGATAGCCCATGGGTGATATTTTACTTTATGAGGGAATATGCTCTTCCAAATCTGATAGATGTGAGTGGAAGAATGGTCTAGATGACTCAATTTGTATCATGATATTGTTTATGCAGATTGATATCAGATTATATGACTTTTGTGGAGATTGTATGTCTCTGGATAGTAGTTGTATGCTACTATGGTGGATATGATCCACTGGTAGTGACTGTGTGTCATTGGTTAGTAGCAGTGTGATACTAGGAGTGGTTTTGTACCACTGGATAATAGTTGTATACTATTATGGATAGACACAATTGTTCTCTATTGGATGGAATTATAGTGACAATATGCTACTATCTGAGTGACATGGATACTACCACTAGTATTGGAGTTGAATGGTCCATAAAGAATAGATTGTTGGTGGACGAGAATTCTCTCTATGGAGAATTGTCTAGGTTGAAAGTTTGTTGACATATCATGGACTGGTGTTTTCCTAAGGCATAGATTGTGTCCCGATTAGGAAAATGGTTCAGGATCGATATTTTCTATGGCATATAGGTAGAGACAGATATCTATGGTACTTATGACCCGATTAGAAGATAGTCCCAGATTGACATTCCTATAGGAATTGTCTTTGTATCCCATGGCGTAGCTTTTCAACATATGTTGGGACAGTCATTCTTCCAGGACGTATGTCCAGATTAGAAGAATGGTCCTTGTATCACTCTATGGAGTGAGTAACTTATTCAGCATCATGCCTGATTACTCAGATCAAGTATGGATTAAAGATATGATGCAGTTGATGCTATCAAATGATACTGATAGTAATGATGTTACTCATGAGTTGATCTACGTGATCATGATATAGCATGTGTGGCTATGATGATGCTACCAATTGAATGGTTTGTTTGTGCTCAAGACCATTTCTTTTAATACCTCCCTATCTAGGAGGGAGTGTTGATATTATGGTAGATGAGGGAAGTATTAACCTCCATGTGTAACCTTTGATAAGACTAGAATATTCTAAGAAGCAAGAGAAACCATAAAACATTGGATAATAAACCTAGAAGACAAGTCATCTCAAGAGAATATTTAATATTGATTTATTAGTCTCCAAAAAGATAAGTTGGCTCGGTCAAGTGAGATAGATCAATATAAATAAGAGGTTGCTAGAGATCATTTTTTATTAACACTCTCACTCTCACAATTGCATAAGACTAGTGGTGCACAATTTTTGGAGAGGGAGTGCAGTTGTAGCTATTGCAACTCAGATTTTAGATTTTGGTTATGGTTTGGACTTTCTGCCTTGGTTATGGTTTGGATTCTTTTACGCTAGCCTTGGAGAGAGATACACTATCTTGGTTGGCTATTGGTTTTAAGGTTTCCTTCTGGAACTATTTTGTCTTTCAAGTTTAAAGGTGCTTGGGGGTGGCTTCGACCTATGGTTGGGTGACAATATTGCTATATTGTCTATGGAAAAATGGGCACATCTCTTTATTTCTAACACTTCAAACTAGAAGAATGCACTAAAATTGATAAAGGGTTCTAGGGATCATGAAACACACATTAAACACTTTTTGACATAACACAAATATAACTATATGAGATATTTAAGAATGAGCACAATACATTGATCTTGAGCCAAATATCTTTTGAGAAATGGAAACCTTGGTATATTGGAATAAACATAATCCATAATAGTTGTCATTGTAGATATCATGTAGAATTTGGTTATTATTATGAAACCTTTATATACATTCGTCATGTTTTGCAATCTAACCATGCGAAGGAATGCTCGATGATAATACTATCAACTTCATCAAGAAACTTTATTCACATCATCATGTGTAATAAGTCAAAGGGACAAACATATTATGAAAAACATTGTTTTCATGGGACATGGTTTATGCATAGTGGAATGGCATTATTTAGCTAGTCCATTCATGAGAGTGAATATAATGAATTCAATAATATGGTGGTAGACATGTAGAACTTAAAATATGTCACTTATGACATAGGCTCAATTTATGATGTCTCGAAAAAATGACTTTCTTTAAATTTGCATTGATTTTATTTCAAAATGCATTTATGAATATAACTTATTCCATGATATCTTTGTGCCACTATGTATGATTCTATGACTTCATCTAAGAATTTTTGGAAAAAACCCAACAATATATTTAACATGTCCATGTGTCTCGATGGTAGGATCACCAATTTAGAAATTGCAGACATATGTTTCCCTTCGGTAAAATATTTTCAGTGGTTGATTTTGACGAGAGCTACACCCTTCAACCTCAAAATAAGATTCAAAGTCAATATTACTATTCAAAGTAGGTTTACTTAATGGTTCATATCGTATATAGGAATGGTCTAGATAACAATAAAGAGAAACAAGTAATATTGAATGGATATCACTTCTACGTAAGTGATGATAGGTGCCATGACTTCCATTATGTACTTTGTTTCTTCTAGATGATATATATTCAATTGAAGAAGGAAAATATGCAAATGGAGAAACATTGGATTTGGTTCGACGAGTGTGCTAGTCAATTAAAATATTCTTGCATATTTTAATGATTGTATTCATTGGACGAAAAATACAAGGTGATACATATGTTGAACTATTTTGAGACCAAGGGAAAATAGAGAATGAGGGAGATGGAGTGAGTGTCAAAATAACTCTACATAGGGAGGATTCGAAGTTATCAACAAATTTCCCTATTTGAGATGAAAAATATATATTAATGTGGTGTATGTCAGTAATGGTAAGAGGGAACAAGAGTATTAGTGGAATCAACAATGAAAAGACAAGTATAGATATTTTTTTTGGAGGTAGTTGACGTTTTTAATTCACATGCATGAGAATACGAAAGTGTGCATAAGACTAATGGTTTTCATTTATTTTGAAGCTTTGCCAATCTTGTATTTGGAATATAGACTGTAAAACTCAATTTTGTTTGTCACTTATGTAGCAATGGTGATTGGGATGAATGTGAATCATCAAACTAGTTTGATGCATGGGATCATATATAATTTTTCATTGATCAAATTGCAATGGTAAAAATAGTTAAATGCATGATTTAATGATAACATGATAAACATATACACATGTGACTTGTAATTTTTAAGCACTTGTAAAAATCTTGTGTGTAGGGCATGTTGATAGGGACTAAAATATTAATAATCGCAGGAGCAGGTGAAGTAGGAATTGGCAGAGGAAATGGAAAATTACTCCAAGGAAACACGCTATATATAAACTTAAAAAAATACTTTATAAGTCAATATAAAACATTATTTTATATTCATTCTACTCAATGATGATCTCTTTGTGAGTTTTCACCATCAAAGATGTAGCCACAATTGTTATGCCAACTAGCCTTGTGAACTATAGCATAATCATATCACTAGGAGACATAAAAATATGGTCTACTAATATGGGGGATGGAGAAGATACAATGGTCTCTCTAATTGAGTGCTATAAACATGCATGATTAAAGAATAAAAAATGCATGTGAAATGAATCAAATCAATCAACAACTATGAATAGGTTATAAATTATGAAGGATTTCATTATTCCCTTACTGCAACCACCCTTTTTCTTGTGTTTCTTTGTGGTAGTGGGTTGTGTGTCTACCACAAGGTCAATCACCTACACATAAAACATCATAATTTTCTATCATAATTTTTTATTAAGAGTAAACAAAGTTTAGTTAAGAATTCAACTAAATGAATACCTTGATGGTAGTAGAGGTGGTCATAGACACATTAGTATTTTGGGCTTATAAAGAAGGAGCTAACAAATACAATATTACAAAATATATATTGGAAACATAAATATACCATAAGGGATAAAAAAATATGAATAAAATGGTTTTACTTATTATAAATCCAATAAAAATTAAACATATCATTGTACCAACCTTGCTAAAAAATCCACCATGGGAAATATCTCTCAAATAGCCATGGAAAATATAGCCAAAGAATGTGCATGGATGTGAATGGAAACTACAACCACTACTAGATGATGGTTCCACCACACTACTAGATGACAGTATTACCCCACCACAAGATGATGGTCCTACCCCATTAGAATATGATGGACTTAACCCACTAGTAGATAATGGCCCAACTAGTCAATACCCTAAACAAATATGGAATGAAGGATCATCATATGTGTCAAATGGAGAAAGACTTCTTGTGTATGTGGAATTAATTTCTTTGTAGGATGTGATTCTACCCTAGGTAAACCTCTATGGGATGGAGGGATTGAGTGGTTTTCATATTGGTGGCTAGAATTGGGTTGATTTGTGTGGCATCCCTAAACTAGCCCCCTAAAATTCTAAGTGATAGAGATAACATGTTTTCCCCAAAAAAACTCTACATATATTTTCCTTAATAACCATAGTGAGATTTCCCTATTGTTATGAGGTTCCACATTGAAAACCGTGTATCGCATATCCATATAGCTATCAATAAATGGCTCATAAGTGCACCACTAGATATAAATATGAAGTTTTCTAATGTTTTAAATTTCTCTTATACAAGGGTCTTTAAAAAGGGTAAATATATCTTCTTTGTTAATCTATAGTTTTTATACTACATTGTGATCCAAACCATTTTCATATTCACTATGTTTCCCCTCTTTATAAGAGTTAATATTGAATAACTCCCCATTGGCTTGGGTAATTGTATGAATAATTACAACTACGTTTTGGGAAAGTGAGCACCAAAGTCAAATATAACTCAAATATAACTCGAATTTATTAGTTTGGTTGTCTCTATTAGTATTTCATAATTTGGGTCCATCACTCATGGGGCATTACCTCGAGGATCTACATTGGGAATATTTGGGTTTTCATCGGGGTCTACATTTGTATTTACTAGATTTGGCACACGGGGTTTTGGGTTTTTGGAAGCCACTTATCACTAGTGCAATGAACTATTTTTAAAAAATATTCATTAGAATCAAATATTCTCAATACCTTTCAATATCTTATGTCTAAAAAAATGTAATACCATGGTTTTGAGTTCCCAAATTAATAATGTATTTGTGTATGTTTGATGAAAGGTTGGCGTTCATATAAAGTTGAAAGGTTGGAGATCCTAGAAATGTAATACATTGAATATAATAATAAAAATGCATCATTGGTTGCAAGACAAAGAAGGATAGAGTTATAAGGGAGCTAAAGGGGTTATGACTTTTCATTGTATTTTATTTTGTTCACCCATCTTGGAATTAGTTGGGAAATGTTGTTACATGAGCTTCTTGAGGAGGCCATGTGGTGCATTAGTACATGTAACTATATAAACCATGTTTTTTTTGGTCATTGGGGATTTCTCAATCATTCTGAAAGTGTTCTTCATTCATTCTTTCTCTCTCTTGTTCTTTATTTTGGATGGAAACATTTTTTTTGAGGTACAACACCATTGCTAGTTTGTTGTAGGTAATTACTAGATATTCCAGCAATAAATTGATGCCTATGTGCATAGGATTGATGGAAATTGTGAAAGAACTATCCCCAACTAAGAATCCTTTGATTTTCCAGCATTGATTTTTCTTGACTAGTAGCATTGGAACCCTGGAAAGAAGTGGAATAGCCTAAAGGAAGGGGGTTCATTTCTTTGGGTTGTACAAGATGAGAGGGGAAGAGATCCAGTAATCTAGGATTTTTTTGTGGTTAAGACAATTGTGAGAGTTTGATAGCTGATTGGTGTGTGTTTTAGAGTTGTCCTAGGATCTATCCTTATGGATTCATATCCTCGGCTCTTGGGTCGCATATTCTAGAGAGTTTGCATGCAACAAAAACTAAAGCTGGGTGGAATGTCTAATGTCTGTAGCCAATTGGTGTGAATATTTTTTGAAGATAAGTTTTCTTTTCTCTCCGTGTTCTTTCATTTTACATATTATTTCAACTGTGTAATTATATCTATGTGGATTTATAACAATAATTCTTGGTGAGTAATGTTGTGCATGGCATGCGAAGCATTTTCTTTATATTTTTATATGTGGTGCTCGAGAAATGGGTATGTCACATATTGGTATCAGAGAATTAGGTATAGTTCTTGGGCCATATGGTCCAACACATAGTTTTAATAGTTATTATCTTTGAATGGCCGAGTTGAAGGATGCTTGGGTGGTTGAAGGACTTTTTCTTGGAATTAGGCATTTTTTATAATTTTGGGAAAATTTGAATTTTTCCGTACAACAATGTTAGTGGTGACATGGAGGCCATGTGTCAGGTGACATGGACTATCATGGTGGAAGGTCCATGGTGGTGGGTTGGAAAACTATGGTGGGGGACTCTAATACCAAAAGTGGTATCGGGCCTTTTGGTAGGTGGTTTCAAAGTGTTACCAAATTGCCAAGTTCAATAAGAATGTGCCATGTATACGTTGAGTGGTATGGCAGTCTCGGGATATTTGGGACTGTTAACAACCATCCACCTCAAATGTGTGATATCCATCTGGAACGTTGATCATCCCCTAATCTTCGCCATATGATCGGGGAAGCATGCATGTTGCACACCGAAAGGTAAAGATGTGGGATGGGACTTTCCCATCCTTGCATCCAATATATGGATACCATGTGGCATCTGGTATGGGAAGCTCCTATAATATAAAGAAAATAAAATAAAGAAAAGAAAGAGGAAGGAGGAAAGAAGGAAGGTGAAGGGAGGATGTCAAGGCAGGGCTAGGGTAGCTTGAGGGGTGAAATGGCATCCCATAATGGTGGCATGTGGACTCGTGGTGCCACATCATCAACCACGTCAACAAATGCCACATATGAAAAGAGTATCCTATGTTTAAAAAAAAGGTCTCAAGCCAAAATCATATTTTGGCCATAATAGGAGCAGAAAAACTCAGAATACGATGAAATTTTATGGCTATATACGTAGTGAGGAGGGATACAAAATTGTGATTGAGGTCCACTATCCATTTCTGCTTAAATTTATTAGAAAGTGCAAGATAGTGGTTTTTAAGGATCTGGGTCCAATTTAGTGACCTAGATCTAGATTAAGATGAAAGTTTTAGAGGGAGTTCAAAAAATATACATGAAAATACCTAGTGAAGTAATTGACTAGATTCTAATGGTTTTGGAATGGGGATGCTAAAACAAGGGAAAATCCACTATTCCAGGCTACTTTGTGGGGATTTTTGGGATTTTCAGAGGAGGAAAATGGACCCTAGATCAGAAAACTAGAAATTTTAATTTACTATACATCTTATCTACTCTTCAATATAAAAAAAATTACTTTAGTGAATTTTTTCCAAAAGTGCATAATTGGGAGATAGCCATTTTTGTAAAAAGTCTAGAAAAAAATGTAAAACAGGCAAAGTTGCAAATTCTAGATTGTTGTAGAGTCTTATTGGAGAAACATATGATAATATGAAAGTTGTTGTGTGTTCACCATAATCAATATTATCAATTCTCGATGCAAAATTTTTATTGGTTCTTGATGGATTTTCTTTTGTAGTTGACATAAGTTTTCCTCATAGTCAAATTTCACTAGTGGACAAAGTGCATAATTGGGTGAAAATAGATTTTTTTAAAAGGCCATAACTTTTAGCTCAGAAATCATATTGAAGCATAAGAATATTCATTGGAAAGATGATTTATTGGAGAATAATATTGAAATATTAAAATTTGGAGAAGTGTGATAGGATTCTTCATTCATTGAGAATAAGGACCTATAGGATTAATTGGCAATTTTGTTTATAATATGCATAACTCTAACAAAAATGGTTTCTTGCACATTTTGCAGAAGTGGGGATATAAGGATATTAATTCAAGTTTAGAAGTGAATATTAGAGACATGGAGGATTCAAAAAAAGCCTATAGTTATCAAAGGGAATCCAAAGGCCTAAATATCAGTTTTGGTAACAAGGAGACACAATCTACTGGACATAAGAGGAGGGTCGATCCAACATAATTGGTAGAGATCACGAGGAGTTTGATAGTGGAAGTGAAAAGTTATAGGATGAGAAAAATAAAACAAATACTCATTTTTTAAAATCCCTTGGTGGACTGCTCGGTCAAATCATGTAGTTTATTCTCTTTATCAGGAACGACCTGCTTGACCTTCTCCTTGAGAGTGGCCAAGTCTCCAAAACTCTTGAGCACTTCCTCCTGCCTAGGTCTAAGTCTGTGTTGCAGGAACTTATGTTTGTCCCTCGGTCGCTCTACCTCAACATATGCTTTTTTCTATGCCATAATGGTCACCATTCACTCAATCAGTGGCAAAGTTGTCGTCTTTTTGGTCACCTCATTGGCCTTCTCTTGTGATGCTCATATTTTTTCCTCTACGGCCTGCATTTCTGGGTCTTCCATGAGTTATTCCCAGACTTTGGCGCTTTCCTCACAAAGGCGTGCACAGTCATCTTCAAATTTCTTAATGTTGGCAATTGTTATTGGCATCATCTGTAGTCTATCCTCACGCACCTCAGGTAGCATGCATGGTGTGGTCTATTGTTGGAGATCCTGGACCTTCTCTCGAAATCTCTTCATAACATCCCCAATATTCAACAACTATTCCTCCATGGTGGCCTCGATGACCAAGGGTAATTCAGGTACATATTGGTATAACTTTTGGACAATGACTTGGGTCCTATGTACCATAACATATGCATCATCCTTCTCCTTTTGGGATTTCATTTCCCTTTATTTTGCACTCTCCCAGGTCTTCATATTTTCTTCCATTATGTCTTCCAACTCCTTTTTTTTCCCACAGGGTTGTATCATACTGCGTCTGTATATGGGTGTTTTAGTCCCTCAATTTGACTAAGTCTTGGTGTGCAGTGTCTCCTCGATGCCTTATATCCTAAACCAATTGCGCTTGGATTTCCTCTATCCTGTGAATGGGTAAGCTAAAGACCACAATATTAAGTTGACCTAAGGCTACAAGATGTTCCTATAATTCTCCCACTGGTAAATCCAGTGCGGTTGCCTCAAGTTGTATAGTTTGATTCTCCCCTAAGGGTTGGATTAGAGTTTCATGCACACCAACCTCAACTATTTTATGTGTTGTGGATGGGTAGTCCCCTGTCATGGGGTATTTCACAATGCACATTATTTATAACATCTATTTGAGGACTCCCAACTAATCATGGACCTTCTTCTAGTGGTCCTCATGCTTTGTCACAACTTCCTCCCAAAGCTCTTCGATGGAATCATGAATCAAGAACCCAACGCGATCCATATTGTTATCACACTAAATTGCCTTGGGTCTTTTTAGTTTGTTTTCAATCCTTTTTAAGCCTTAGTTTTTATTTTTTTCTTTTAAGGTCTCATCCCTTTAAAATCTATGATTTGTAGGACCCCTTGGATGATTAAAGTTTTTGAGTCTTAGCTCTAATTTGATCCTCAAATTGATTTTTTCCTTAAACCATTCCTAGCTCATGTTTTATTTTGGTCCCCTTCATGATTTATCCCTAGTTCAATCCCTCCCATGACTAGATTGATGCAACACTCCTCTCCTCACTCATGACCTCATAGGCATACCTCAAACGTCCTTGCATACTTTTCTAATCATATTTTGAAGTGGATGTGTTGCCTCCTTATCAGGCAGTTCTGTAGCACCTATCACGTTCGTCACACTTCCACCCCAGGCCATGATTTCCATGACTGATGTCATGTCCCTTGTTTTCAGTTCCAGAAGTCGGTTAAGGATGCCTTCAAAGATCTTGCATTTATGAGCTTTGGTAATTGTTTTTTTAATTTTGAAAGACTCAACAGTGTTGCACTACGCAAATTCGTAAGTGTTGATCAAGCGACTGCATGTCAACCAAATCCAATGCTGAGAAAGATTTCAGGGACAAGTTTTTCTCAAAGTTCATCCTAATATTGTGTTGAAGAGCACAATAGGTGTCTACTATGTAGGTATCCACTGTTACCTCCTCTGTGTATTAATCTTCACAGAAAATTTATGCTCGGGTTTTCATTTTGCTAAGTTTGCACAGCGGTAAAAGATTCATATTTGTATGATAGCCCCATCTCCTCTCTTTTTCAGACCTATAAACCTCATGGCCTATATATGAGTAAGATTTATGTTGTCTGCCTTAGCCCTTGAAGTTGCAAGCTTTATACTAGTCTATCCTCTGTGTATGCATTGCGCTACCCATAGGCACTGCTTAACCTCTTGTTGCTTCCCCTACTTCCTTTCATCTCGAAATTAAATGTTTTACTCAGTTTCATAGGGTTAGCCTTGAATATTTGAAACCCCATTCAAAGTATCATGAGCATTTCCAAACCTTTTAAGAGCCCTCATTCTGAGTCATGGAGACCCCTAAATTGAAGAAGGCACATAAAGGAGGCAAGATAGTTAGGACATAACCAGTGGACATGCTTCTTTTTAATACAGAACCCATGGAAAGAGAGGCCTTTCAAAGAGTAGGGTGCCTCTTCTTTTGTCAAAACATGAAGAGAGGCCATCTAGAGGTAGCAAGACAATTTTCATTGCAGTTTGATGGTAAGAAAACTAAGGTTGGGGATTTGGAGTTTGAAGTGACTGAAGCCTCCATCTCAGCTGCAATAGGGATCCCCATTACAGGTGAAATTTGGTTCAAAGCCATGGATTTGAGTTCATATTATGAAAAATATCTCTTTAAACCTGAATATCAAGCCAATTACTTGTCCAAAAGTATGCCAAGGATCCAATTGATTGAACAATTTGACAGACTATTGAAGATCATACAAAGATATTTTACTTGTGAAGGGAGATTCAACACATTATACCAATACCATATAAGATTGTTGCTACATTTTACTGGTAAGGTTGAGATGAATATTCCTTATTACTTGTTGAGGAGTATAGGTAAGATGTCAGATAGGATACAGGCCAAATCTAAAGATGTGGATTCTATCCTTTTCCACTCTGGATTAATCAGAATGCTAGTATCTGAGGAATTGGGCAAGAAAGATATTTCATGGGAGCATTTTGTGGTTACGTCTCATTTTAATTTGGATCTAGCACCCACTCCTCAATCACAGAGGGAAATTTCTTTGTCACCTACCACTACTACCAAAGTAGGGATGAGTAGGAAGAGAAAGGGCAGAGCCCCTGTTCAAGTGTGATAGGTCAACAAGCAGGTCATTGAAGATGAGGAGGAATTTTTTCCTTCTCCACACAGATATTTTTCACCACCTCCTCCACCAGGGTTAGAAGAGGTGACTCCTTCTACCAAAGCTACATGGAAGAGAGGGAAGAAACTTATATTTTCCCCTTCTCCTCCATCAGTCGAAATCAAAGGAAAAATACCTTTCACAAAGTCATCAATTCCTAAGGAGGATTATAGAGAGCAGTCCTTACCAGAGATCCCTATTCAAAAGAAGAGGGGTAAATATGCTAAAGGACATTTGGAGAAGAGAGATGAGGCCTCTGAGAAAGGAATTGAGAATCCTGTCGAAATAAAACAAGAATCCCTTGTATAGAAACATAAAGGTACTAAAATACCTTTGGAGAGAGAAGAGGAAACCCCTGTGAAACACTTCGAGGAGCCTGTGGTAAGAAATGAAGAAACCACTGTGTAGATAAATAAGGGTAAAAGTAAGGAAACTAAGAAACCGGATGAGGTGGACAAGACACTTCCCATACAGGAGGAAGAGGAGTCTGAGGAAAAGCCTATTAAGACTGAGCATGCCATTGTCCCTCCTGACAGTCAAACCTACAAAAGACTTATCAAGCAGCTTAGAGATGACAAGAAATAAATAGCTCGTATTAAAGAAGAAGACAAAGTCCACTTGGCTTAGATGAAAGAGCTCATGGTTGGCTACAATCATACCCTTGAATTGGAAAGGTTTATAGCGAGAAAGGTTATGCCCCTTCATAAACAGCTGAAGAATATTTACAGACAGAACAAAGGATTTCAATATCAGAATGGGAAGTTAAAGGTAGAGATGAAACACTTTCAAGATGAGGTAGCCCAAAGGAATTTATAGGTGTTGGTTGAAGCTTCCATTGAGGATGATAAACCAGCAGCTAAGGAGAGCATAGCTACACTGAAAAAGCCTGCCAATGCTAAGAAGAAGAAGTCTGTTGTGCCAATTGAAGATCCTCTTTCTACCATAAAGAGTGTGAGGCTAAGTGTTAAAATGACAAAATAGTTGGTAATGGTAAGCTTCATTTTTTAGAATTGTTCCTTTTT
The DNA here is from genome assembly GCA_000966675.3 of Picea glauca. Taxonomy (NCBI): domain Eukaryota; kingdom Viridiplantae; phylum Streptophyta; class Pinopsida; order Pinales; family Pinaceae; genus Picea; species Picea glauca. Next base: position 203,600 of record JZKD02S2168632.1, on the reverse strand, counting down.
GAGAGGGTTAACTGATATGCACATACTAGCTATACCATCATACAGGCTGTTAATTGTTTAACTAGTTGGATTTTGAGTATTTGTTAAGTGCTAGTTTCCCCAGTGGTAAAAGGAACTACCCATTATACAGTCAAGACACTTAATTGAAATGGTTTTGTCACCATGAAAGACCACAAACTGCTCTGCACACTTTCAATATTGAAGGCGCTGCGTTTTTGGAAATGCTACTTGATCTACACACAGATGCAGCGTAAGTGGCACTACCTATAGGTGCTACTTAATATTTAGCATAGAATAGAATTGTCATATGGGCACAACACAAAGGATCTACTTACAGACGCTACTTACAGGCGCTACCTACAGGAGCTACCCAATGTTTTATAGAGAGAAGAGTTTGTACACATATACAACATAATGACGCTACCTACAGGTGCTACCTTTTATCCTGGTAGTGCACTACCCAGATTTGCTACCCAAAGAAGTTGTTAATAAAGACCAGGTATCTAGGAGGACCAAGATAACAACTTTGGGATAAATTGATGATGAAGAAGGATGGAGAAGCAACAACTGGCATCATGAAGACAACCACGTGATTTGAAGGACACATGTCAAACAAGGAGTTGCGCAGCAAAAGGGAACCAATTCAGTTTAAATTTTAGTTGGATTAGTCACCATCATTTTCCTGTTTTATAGCATAGATGGTTAGACAAGTTGTTAGGGAAAATAAATGTTTATATTTTTTCAAGGGAAGGGGGCTAGCTCATACCTCTAGCTGTTTCCTCCCTTTTGTTATAAATAGATAGATAATTTTCTTTAGCAGGTTCGGATGGTTGAGTAAGGCTCCCTTTACTTGTAATATTTTGATGAAGTGACTATGATCTAGTGATGTATTGGACTTAAGCCTTTTTGGCTAATAGAAATCAGCTTCTCTTTTAGTCTACTTGCTTATGATGCTAAATGTTCATGCTTTTAATGATTCACTTGAATTATTGTGGTGCTGTTATGGTGGATGTTTGATCATTATATTATCATGATGTTTATTTATCTTCCTTAGTTTCTGATGTCAAGAAGATCTTGTGATTCGAAACTTTCTTCCTTAGAATTTTGTAGACCTAATGTTTGCAACAGTCCCTACAATCCTCTCACTCAAGTCTTCCCTCTGTTCATACTTACTCCCAAACTAATGATATAAGTTAGACAAGACCTTAATTGTTGGTGCATGCTAGCCATGTTGTCTGAGTTAGAACATTACCATTTGAGTCATTTTCCATTTGAACCTTTAAAACACTCTTTCATTCACGTATAACTTGATGGGAACTGAGATTGCCTTCCATGCAATATGAAGGTGACTCCTAGTGATAACACATATCATTTCCACTCAAGATATAAAATGGGGTTTGGCATTGTTCTTTTTCTTTCTTTCCTTCCCCCCCTATATTTTTTGTCATTGCTCCTGTCTGTTCTAGCTCTTGATCTTTCCTTTTGAGGACAACTTTAGGGACTTTCATTTTTCCATGTTGCTTGTTTGTGCCATTTTTTCATCCATGAGCCTCTTTCTCCTCGCTTTGTCCTTGGTCCTTGTGCTCCTAGGAGGACCTTGGATTGTTAAATGGGTTCTTCCAGTCATCCTCCCAATCATTGATTATGGTGTGTACCTCTTCCATTGTCAACCAATAAGTGGTTGGTAATTCCTCTCACACATGATCTTTCTTGTCTTTCACATAGAAGTGGTGCATTACGACTTTGAACAGTGCAATGTCCTAGTAGGCGATAATGGCATCCTCAAGAATCTATATTGGAGTCTCTACCACTTTTGATATGAGATCAAAATATGAGTAAAATACAATGTCGGTATCAATATGCCTTCTTCTTATGGCTGAGTTCCATAAGTTGGTGTATCTAGAAACATATGGAATGTGACCTGAAACACGCATGTTATGGTAGTATGAGGGTTCCTTCTGTTATCACACTAAATTTCCTTGGGTCTTTTAGTTTGTTTTTATCATTTTTAAAGCCTTATATTTTAAATTGTTTGAAAAAGTTTCATCCCTTTAAAGTTATATTTGTTAGGACCCCTTGGCTGACTAAACTTTTGAGTCATAGCTCATGTTTTGATCCTCAATTTGATTTTTGATCCTTGAAACCTTTTAGCTCATGGTTTATTCCTTTTGGTCCCTCTTATCACTCCAAGAAACTCTTTGGGGTTGTAGGTCAAAGATGCTTGGTAACTCAAGATAAGATAATTTAGATATGCTTGGATCAATGGGATAACTCAATAACTAATGAAATGGACAACTCATCATACATTTGAATAAGACAATGCTTTTAGAAATCAATAATCAAACAAAATATTTTAAACAAGGGATGAAGAATACTAATCTTGATAACCAAATACAACTAGGTGTAGGGTCAATACAAGATAGCAAGAAGTCCTTCAATTCAAGTTTATGAGCTTAATAAAGAGATGTCAGACTTTAGAAGCTAAGACAAACTGAAGTAAAGTACAAAAATATAAGATGCATGAGCAATTTTGATATTGAAGACAACAAAAGACTGTGATTCTATTATCAAATAAGAGTCTATAACAATAGAAAAATGTATCCAAGATTGAACCCCTTGGTGCTCCAAATGTATTTGGCTTTATAACCTTACAAGATGAAATCTAGATCCTTGAAAGATGGATCAGATTTGCTAAAATTAGTCAAATCAAAATAGATACAACAAGTGTAGGATGAGATCCTATAAAAATGGATCTAGAATACTAAAAATGGAAAGTAAAAAAAAATAGGAAAAGATCCTAATTAAGGGGTCAAGCTCTATCTTGATAATCTTCATGTCCTCCAAACTCTTTGACATATGTAGAAAACCTTCCAAGGCTGATGCATCTTCATAGGAAATTCGAATTTTCCACCTTTGGCAAAAAAGATAGTTTTTGGCTCATAAGCTAGGTCACCAATTTTACATTTCCACCTTCTTAAGCACATAATACATCAAGATAAAACCTTAAATATGATGTATTTAATTATTATGCATCTTTAGAAACAAACCTTGAAAGATTTGGTTGAGAAAAAGTCAGATCTAGGCAAAAATACGACCTTGCTTCCATGCAATAGGTTTCGATGGTTAAGAGATAAAAATATGGGCCTGTTAACCACCAAAAAGCTCTACTTTCGGTGGTTAAGAGAGAAAAATATGGGCTTGTTAACCACCGAAACCTGTAACTTTCTGAAAATGTTTAAAATCTTCAAAATGTATTACCTGGCTTTGCTGCTATCTTCACCCTTTTGTTATCTCCGAAGTTGGATCAAATCCTTGGTCAAGATCCTGCTTTGTAACCATTGTTTAAACTTGGTTCTAGGTGCTCATCATTTTTCAAATCAACATGACCACCTAACACCAATGCCTTTTTGTTATGAAACATTTTCCTGGGAAACAAAATATGGGATCCATTATGTATTCAAGTGTATTGAAACAAGAAGAAATATCCTCTGCCCTATACTGAAATCTTCCAGTGCTTTAGGAAGTGTAACCACAGAGCCTCCTGCAACAAATTGCAAAGGATCCAAGGTGGAAAAATTGGTGAACATCAACAACTTCATTAGTATGAACATGATTCTTAGAGACTTCACAAAGCTTCATCTCTGTATCTTCGACAAAAACAATAATGTTTGATATATCATGATAAGATCGATATCTTCTTCCAACAGCTGGAGATATCCATAAACATGTGGAAATATCTTCAAACATCTCTTCATTCGAGCTCCTTAGATCTAGCCATGATTCTCCACTTTGGGTTCAATCTTGAATGAATAATCAGTTGATACTTGCTTTACACATGTGACTGAGCAGCCCATAATCAATCCATGTCTGTGCACACCTCTGACCTCTAAGACAATCAAGTCTTTGTTGTAAAGGTCTGCAAGCTCAAGAAGATATTATTTCATATCTTATGTCAAGTGCCCAGAAACAATATCATGATCATATATGATGGAAAAGGAATCTATAAAATCAAACTGCTTCTTGTTTGTGCTAAATAATATTGGGTTATCCATCACAACAAAACATATTTTCGGTATTTTCTGTATTGAATCTTATGAGGAGCTAGAGCCTCAGTATGCACTGAAGAAAACAAGTTCTGATAAGCTCTGATCAATATTTTCTGGGACCGGTGACTATTCAAAGGTGTAGAGAAATCATTTGGATGAAGAATTGCCTTTTCATCCCCAGCAATGCTTATAACATGCACTCTGCGCATAGTCATCTAAACAAGGTGTTTCCAGACCCTGATAGAAAACCAAATAGATTTCATATACAGGTTAGCTGAAAAATGTGCTTGCTTATGACCGAAACGAGGCCATTGGAACAGTTGGCAGTATTGCTTTGACACCTGCAAAATACTTACAGTATGCTCATCAAAAACTGAATAGCAACTGGAAAATTGACATTTCAATCACTCTGTGTTCTGCATTTAAGAGTTTATATATATGAATACTTCCTTATATAATGATGCACAAGAGAAAGTAGATACTGTCGTGTTTTTTTTTAATGCTACACATCCAGATTCCACAACCATATGTTTTACAACAATGGGGTAAAGGAATTTGCTTCCAGCTAGAAAACTCGGGTTGATGCCTCTTTATTTCCTTCAGCTCAAAAACCCGCAACTTCAGACCTATTGTACCCATTCAACATCTATGCCAAGTTCATTTATATTTGCTTGACGAGCTGCTGCATCTACAAAACTTGGCAATTTATGTATTCTGAAATACCACATTTTTTAAAACGCTACCTCATCTTACGGGGAACTTTTGACTGCCTTAGCGAGCTCTAAATTCAGATCTGAAAGTACCATTAGAAATATTAGGATGTCTAGTTGTCAATTGACTATTTGAGCGTGTGAAACAACCTTTCAACGACTGGGAAAATTAATTTTTCCCAAGGCATTTTATTTCTGAAAAACCTGCACTTTCGGTGGTTAAACGAGCCCTAAATTTCGCCTATTAACCACCAAAAGATCTGTTTTCGGTGGCTAATGAACGTCTATGGGTTTGTCTAAGCCACTGAAACCTATAATTTCTATTTCTTGAAAAGAATATCAAATGCAATGTTTATTTTGAACTTATTTACAAACAACAAGTTTTCAAATAAGCCTAGAAAAAATTTCAAATAAATTTTTCAAGTATTTTCTATCACCTAAAATGACAAAAATTGACGGTGCTATTTTAGGAGATAACAATTGGCTCCTACTTAGGGATGGAATCCTCCTAGTGAGGTTCCAAGAACAAGTAGACCTGTACCTGTCCATTTAACCTGAAAAATCCGCCACTTGCTCAACAATCATTCACGATTTGTATTGTGTCTAGTCCATTGGGCTATGGAGTCATCTGGCCTGAGCAACTTATCTTCGGAAAACCTGTAGTCTTCTTTTATTATTCAACCAATAACTAAAAACAATCTAAGTGCTCATATGAAGAGCTTATTCAACTGCCTACTCCTACACTAACCAACCATACTGCCTCTTATCAAGTGAATTGATGTTTCCAATGAAACCATGTAAGGAAATGATTTACTGACATCATGCTAGATCTCGACCGAAAAAATAATGAAAGCCATAGCAAACAAAAATGTGTTTTGAACAGATGATAAGACCAAATTTCATCTATCAAGATTATTTTAATATTCATAATGTTCATGGATTCTAGAAAATCAGCAATAGGGTCATGAAAGACATAAAGAAATACCTCTTTGGACTGTTGATCCAACTGTAAATTGAAATGATGTTGAAGGTTTCCTTTACTAATCTCACTGTTTAATGCAGGTTGCTCGAGATCTATTGGAGAAACATATAGGATGGACTACTAATCTGGACTCTTCAACTCCTCATCGTCTTCTTCATATCTGCTGCAAACCACTTTTGTCTGCAAACCTGGAAACTCAAGGCTTCCCTTAGTGTTTGCTATAGATATGAAATTATCTCTTGCTGATATGTCAATCTACTCATCATTTTTCAAATTTTCAAAAGGGATAATCGGATCTTCATCAGAACCATATTTAAAAGATGCATTTAATACAATGTTAAAAGCATCACAATGGTTATCATAATGTGAATCATCAATCTCTCGATAACGAAGAGTATTCTCGATAGCAACATACTCTTCATTAGCATCCGAGTCTTTAGTCAATTAATGAAATTCATGATAACATTCAGGATAGAGAAGATCGTATGGAAAATGGTCTTTACAAAACACATGAAAAGAAGCATGAAAATCTGCCAAAGACTTGATACTGGTATAAGGCAGAGACAGGTACCAATCACGAGCAATTCCCTCTAATGAGAAACAAAAGAGCCGGATCTGAACATCCTCATGCACAACTTGCAATCGATGCATGTAATCATGAAAGTCCAGCAAATGTTCACCTCGCACTTCCCATTCTTCTCCTCGAAATATGGGAAGACTATTTTCCCATTCATCTCTACCAGGCACTAGATTAGGGAAACCAACATTTTTTTTTAAATCACAGAACGCATACCTCTTAGCAAAGATCTAGTTCCTGTCATACTAGTGGAGTCACCAACAGATTTCTAAACAATGGAGTCGCCACTGAATTCGTCCTTCATGGAGTCGCCAGATAGATGATTACAACCAATTTATGTCCAGGCTTTGTCTATCATCAAAGATGGATCTAATGTCATCTCCCAGGGAAGTTGAGCTTCAATCTCCTCTCCCCAGCAATGACGCCAATTTGTTATCACTCCAAGAAAATCTTTGGGGTTGTAGGCCAAAGATGCTTGGTAACTCAAGATAAGATAATTTAGATATGCTTGGATCAATGGGATAACTCAATAACTAATGAAATGGACAACTCATCATACATTTGAATAAGATAGTTCTTTAGAAATCAATAATCAAACAAAATATTTTAAACAGGGGATGAAGAATACTAATCTTGATAACCAAATACAACTAGATGTAAGGTCAATACAAGATATCAAGAAGTCCTTCAATTCAAGTTTATGATCTTAATAAAGAGATGACATTATTTAGAAGCTAAGACAAACTGAAGTAAAGTATAGAAAGATAAGATGCATGAGCAATTCTGATATTGAAGACAAAAGAAGACTGTGATTCTATTATCAAATAAGAGTCTATAACAATAGAAAAATGTATCCAAGATTGAACCCATTGGTGCTCCAAATGTCTTTGGCTTTATAGCCTTACAAGATGGATTAGATTTGCTAAAAATAGTCAAATCAAAATAGATACAACAAGTGTAGGATGAGATCCTGTAAAAATGGATCTAGAATACTAAAAATGGAAAGTCAAAACAAAATAGGAAAAGATCATAATTAAGGGGTCAAACTCTATATTGATAATCTTCATGTCCTCCAAACTCTTTGACATATGTAGAAAACCTTCCAAGGCTGATGCATCTTCATAGGAAATTTGAATTTGCCACCTTTGGCAAAAAAGACAGTTTTTTGCTCATAAACTAGGTCACCAATTTTACCTTTCCACCTTCTTAAACACATAATACATCAAGATAAAACCTTAAATCTGATGTATTTAATTATTATGCATCTTTACAAACCAACCTTGAAATATTTGGTTGAGAAAAAGTCATATCTTGGCAAAAATACGACCTTACTGCCATGTAACAGGTTTCGGTGGTTAAGAGATAAAAATCTGGGCCTGTTAACCACCGAAAAGCTCTTCTTTTGGTGGTTAAGAGAGAAACATCTGGGCCTATTAACCACCGAAACCTGTAACTTTCTAAAAATGTTTAAAATCTTCAAAATGTATTACCTGGCTTTGCTGCTATCTTCACCCTTTTGTTATCTCCGAAGTTGGATCAAATCCTTGGTCAAGATCCTGCTTTGCAACCATTGTTTCAACTTGGTTCTAGGTGCTCATCATTTTTCAAATCAACATGACCACCTAACACCAATTCCTTTTTGTTCTGAAACATTTGCCTAGGAAACAAAATATGGGATCCATTTTGTATTCAGGTGTATTGAAACAAGAAGAAATATCCTCTGCCCTATATTGAAATCTTCTAGTGCTTTAGGAAGTGTAACCACAGAGCCTCCTGCAACAAATTGCAAAGGATCCAAGGTGGCAAAATTGGTGAACAACAACAACTTCATTAGTATGAACATGATTCTTAGAGACTTCACAAAGCTTCATCTCTGTATCTTCGACAGTAGCAATAATGTTTGATATATCATGATAAGATCGATATCTTCTTCCAACAGCTGGAGATATCCATAAACATGTGGAAATATCTTCAAACATCTCTTCATTCGAGCTCTTTAGATCTAGCCATGATTCTCCACTTTGGGTTCAAGATTGTATGAATAATCAGCTAATACTCGCTTTACACATGTGACTGAGCAGCCCATAATCTATCCATGTCTGTGCACACCTCTGACCTCTAAGACAATCAAGTCTTTGTTGTAAAGGTCTGCAAGCTCAAGAAGATCTTCCAGCATATCTTCTGTCAAGTGCCCAGGATCAATATCATGATCATATATGATGGAAAAGGAATCTATAAAATCAAACTGCTTCTTGTTTGTGATGAATAATATTGGGTTATCCATCACAACAAAACATAGTTTCGGTCTTTTCTGTATTGAATCTTATGAAGATCTAGAGCCTCAGTATGCACTGAAGAAAATAAGTTTTGATAAGCTTTGATCAATCTTTTATGGGACCGGTGATTGTTCAAAGGTGTAGAGAAATCATCTGGATGAAGAATTGTCTTTTCAGCCCCAACAATGTTTATAACATGCACTCTATGCATATTCAGCTAAACAAGGTGTTTCCAAACCCTGATAGCAAACCAAATAGATTTCATATACAGGTTAGCTGAAAAATGTGCTTGCTTATGACCGAAACGAGGCCATTGGAATAGTTGGCAGTATTGCTTTGACACCTGCAAAATACTTACAGTATGCTCATCAACAACTGAATAGCAACTGGAAAATCAACATTTTGATCACTCTGTGTTCTACATTTAAGGGTTTATATATACGATTACTTCCTTATATAATGCTGCATAAGAGAAAGTAGATATTGTCGTGTTTTTTTTTAATGCTACACATCCAGATTCCACAACCATATGTTTTACAACAATGGGGTAAAGGAATTAGCTTCCAGCTAGCAAACTAGGGTTGATGTTTCTTTATTTCCTTTAGCTCAAAAACCTACAACTTCGGACCTATTGTAACCATTCAACATCTATACCAAGTTCATTTATATTTGCTTGATGAGTTGCTGCATCTACAGAACTTGGCAATTTGAGTATTCTGAAATACCACATTTTTTAAAACGCTACCTCATCTTGCGGGGAACTTTTGACTACCTTACCGAGGTCAAAATTCAGATATGAAAGTACCATTGGAAATCTTAGGATGTCTAGTTGTCAATCGACTATTTGAGCATGTGAAACGGCCTTTCCACGGCTGAGAAAATTAATTTTTCCCAAGGCATTTTATTTCTGGAAAACCTACACTTTCGGTGGATAAACTAGCCCTGAATTTCACATGTTAACCACCAAAAGATCTGTTTTCGGTGGCTAATGAATGCCTACGGGTTCACCTAAGCCACTGAAACCTATAATTTCTATTTCTTGAAAATAAGATCAATTGCAATGTTTATTTTGAACTTATTTACAAACAACAAGATTTCAAAGAAGCCTAGAAAAAATTTCAAATAAATTTTTCAAGTATTTTCTATCACCTAAAATGACAAAACTTGGCGGTGCTATTTTAGGAGATAATAGTCCCTTTCATGATTTTTCCCTAGGTTGATACCTCCCATGATCAGGCCGATGTGACACGCCTCTCTCCTAAATCGTGACCTCATAAGCATGCCTCATCGTCCTCGCTTACCTATCTAATCATATTTTTGAATTGGAAGTGTTTCCTACTCATCACGAAGTTCCGTAGCACCTATCCAGTTCTTCATACTTCCACCTCAAGTCATGATTTCCATGACTGATGTCATGTCCCTTGTTTTAAGTGCCAACAGTTAGTTAAAGATTCTTACCAGATCTTTCATTTACGAGCCTTGTAATGGTTTATATTTTTGAAGGGATCAACAGTGGTGTGTTGCGCAAATTCACAAGTTCTGATCAGGTGAAAACAAGGCAACCAAGCTCAAGACTGAAGTGGGTTCAAGGGCCCAAGTTTTCAAAATCTCACCCTGAGATTTCGTTGAATATTCCAACAGGTGTCTACTACATAGGTATCCCGTGTTTCCCCCCCTCTGCATATTAATTTTCACAAGAAATTTGCACTCGGGTTTTGGTTGGCCAAGTTTTCATAGTCGTAGGAGGCTCATCTTTGCATGACAACTTGTTTTTCTTTATTTTCTAGACCTGTATCATCATTGCCTGTGTCTAAGTCAGTTTATTGCTGCCTACCTCAGTCATTAATATCAAAACCCTGTAAATAGCCTATCCTCTGCATATGTGTTGCACTACCTAGAGGCGTTGCTTAACCTCTCGATGCTTCCCCTGGCTCCTTTCATCTCAAAATCAAGCGTTTTACTCAATTGCAAAGGGTCAGCCTTGTATATTTGAAACTCTATTCAAAGCCTCCCTGATCATTACCATCCCTTGAGTCTTTCAAGATCCCTCATTTTGAGTTATGGAGACCCCTCAATCGAAGAAGGCACACAAAGGAGGCAAGATAGTTAGGACAGAACCGGTGGAAATGCGTATTTTTTATATAGAGCCCATGGCTAGAGAGGCCTTTCAGAGAGTATGGCATCTCTCTTTATGTCAAAACATCCAGAGAGGCCACCCAGATGTAGTAAAAGAGTTTTCATTACATTTTGATGGCAGGAAAACCAAGGTTGGGGATTTGGAATTTGAGGTAATTGAAGCCTCTATCTCAGCTGCAACAGGGATCCCCATTACAGGTGAAAAGTGGTTCAAGGCCATGGTTTTGAGTTCAAACTATGCAAAAGATCATTTTAAACCTGAATATCAAGGCAATGTGTTTTCTAAGAGTATGCCAATAACTCAATTGGTTGAATAGTTTGACAGATTATTGAAGATCATACAGAGATATTTTACATGTGAAGGGAGATTTAACACATTGTACCATTACCATATAAGATTGTTGCTACATTTTACTAGTAAGGTTGAGATAAATATTCCCTATTACCTATTAAGAAGCATAGGTAAAATGTCAGATAGAGTTTAAGACAAATCTAAGGATGTGGATTCTAGCCTTTTCCACTATGGATTGATCAAAATATTAGTCTCTGAGGAATTGGGAAAGAAAGAGATTTCATGGGAGAATTTTGTGGTTACTTCTCACTTCAAGATGAATCTAGCATCTACTCCTCAATCACAGATTGCAGGTCCTTTGTCTCCCACCAATGCCACTAAAGCAGGGACCAACAGGAAGAGAAAGGTTTGAGCCCATGTTCAAGTTTTAAAGATCAGAAAGCAGGTCATGGAAGCCGAGGAGGAAGTTTGTCCTTCTCCACACAGAAATTTTTCACCACCTCCTCCACCAGGGTTAGAAGAGATGCCTTCTTCTACCAAAGTTACATCTAAGAAAGGGAAGAAGCTTCTCTTTCCCCTCTTCTCCTCCAGCAGTTGAAATCAATGGTAAAAGACCTTTCACAAGGTCATCAATTCCTAAGGAGGTTTTCCAAGAACATCCTTTGCCAGAAACCCCTATTCTAAAGAGGAAGGGAAAAAGCATTAAAACGCATGTGGGGGAGAAATCAGAAACCTTTACTCAGAGGAAGAAGGGTAAAGGTAGATTCCAGTCTACAGAAGGAAAGCAAGAAACCCCTCTACATAAGGGTAAAGGTACTAAAAGACCTTTGGAAAGAAAAGATGAAACCCCTGTGCGGAGAAAGAAGAATAAAAGTAGAGACAACAAGGAACCTGATGAGGTAGACAAGACACTTCCCATGCAGGAGGAAGAGGAGTCTGAGGAAAATCCTATTAAGACTAAGCATGCCACTGTCCCTCCTGATAGTCAGACCTACAAAAGACTTATCAAGCATCTTAGAGATGAAAGAAAAGAAATAGCTCATCTTAAAGCAGAAGACAAAGGTCCACTCAGCTGAGATGGAAGAGCTCATGGTTGGCTATAATCATACCCTTGACTTGGAAAGGTTTGTAGTGAGAAAGTATTTGCCCCTTCATAAACAACTGAAGAATCTTTACAGATAGAATAGAGGCTTTCAGTCTCAGAACAGGAAATTAAAGGTAGAGCTAAAACACTTTCAAGATGAGGTAGCCCAAAGAAATTTACAGGTGTTGGTTGAAGCTGCCATTGAGGATGATAAACCAGAAGCTAAGGAGAGCACTGCTACACTGAAGAATCATGTCAATGCTAAGAACAAGAAGTATGTTGTTCCAATTGAATATCCTCTTTCTACCAGAAAGAGTGTGAGGCTAAATGTCAAAATGACAAAATAGATGGTAATGGTAAGCCCTATTTTTTAGAATTGTTCCTTTTTGGGAGGGTTAACTGATATGCAAATACTAGTTGTGCCATCATATAGGCTGCTAATCGTTTAACTAGATGGGTTTTGAGTTTTTTCTAAGAGCTAGTTTCCCCAGTGGTAAAAGGGCACTACCCATTGTACAGTCAAGGAACTTAATTGAAATGGTTTTGTCATCATGAAAGACCGCAAATTTCTTTACACACTTTCAATATTGAAGGCGTTGCGTTTTTGGAAATGCTACCTAATTTGCACACAGATGCAATGTAAGTGGTGCTACCTAATATTTGGCATAAAATAGAATTGTCATACAAGTGTAACACAGGGGCGCTACCTAACTGTGCTACGTAATATTGCATAGAGAGCAGAGTCTGTAAAGATATGCATCTCAGTGGTGCTACACACAGGCGCTACCGAATATTTCATAGAGGGAAAATATAGCACACATATGCAACATATTGGTGCTACCTTTTGTCCTAGTAGTGCACTACCCATATTTTCTACCCAAGGAAGCTGCCAAAAACACCAAGGATATAGGAGGACCAAACTAATAGATTTGGGATAGATTGATGATGGATAAGGCAGTTGGCATCATGAATACAACCACATGCTTTAAAATACACATGGAAAACAAAGAGTTGCACAACAAAGGGAATCAAATCAGTTTGAAGTTCAATTGGATTAGTCACCAACATTTTCCTGTTTTATAGCATAGGTGGTTAGATACGTTGTTAAATCAAATAAATGTTTAGAGTTTTTCAAGGGAAGGAGGCCATCTCATACCTCCATTTGTTTCCTCCCTTTTTATATAAATAGATATATCAATTGCTTTAGTAGGCTCGGATGGTTGAGCAAGGCTCCCTTAGACTGTAATATTTAGATGAAGTGACTGTGATCTAGATATGTATTGGACTTAAGACTTTTTAACTAATAGAAATCATCTTCTCTTTCATTCTATTTGCTTTTGATTCTAAATTTTCATGCTTTGAATTATTCACATGAATAATTTTGGTGATGTTATGGTGGATGTTTGATCATTATATTATCATGATGTTTATTTAGCTTCCTTAATTTCTGATGTCAAGAAGATCTTGTGATTAGAAACTTTCTTCCTTATACTTTTTGTAGACCTGATGTTTGCAGTAGTCCCTACACTCCTCTCACTCAAGTCTTACCTCTATTCATATTTACTCCCAAACTACTAATTGAAGTTATCCAAGACCTTGATTGTTGGTGCATTTCTAGTCCTGTTTCTGAGTTGGGATATTATCATTTCGAGTATTTTCCATTTGACCCTTTCAACACTCTTACATTTACATATAACCTGATGGGTAATAGGATTGACTTCCATGCAATATGAAGGTGAATTCTAGTGCTAACACCTTCCATCCAACCAATGCAATAAGAATAAGTAGCCACATGTAATGAAATTACATGCCTTTTTCCAGGGATTCTATGTAGTCCTGCAAGAATTGATTCATGAGGAAGGTTTCCCAGTTCATCTACACACCTTCCTTGCATCTCTCTGTCACAACGATGTGACACTGGTACCTGGTATTTCTTACATTTACACGATAACTTGCAGGACAAAACCTACGTCTTGAACTTGACCTCTCGGTCACTGATGCTCTTTATATCCAGACCATGTTTTCCTCTAAATGTATCATACTTGTCTTTATAATTTTGGATTTTCTTGGTTCTAATATGTCGATCATGACATTCCTTCTCTTTGGATTTTTTCACCTGTTGATGGAATCCAACAAGAAACCTGTCCTCCTCAAGATGGACTAACTACGCCAATATATCCTCTATTGCACATGTGCTTGAAAGCTCAGTGATAGCTACAATGCATAGTATAGGTACAATGAACTCCATCGGAATTACTACTTCTTGTCCATAGACCAACCAGAACAGTGTCTACCTTATCAAATTCTTACTTATAGTTATGTATGCCCATAGTATCAAAGGGATGCGTAAGTCCCAATCATCTCTTCCAACGTTGCAGATTTTTGTCAAAGCATTCTACAAAATTTTATTGAACGCTTCTATTATGCCATTAGCCCGAGGGTGATATGGTTTACTTTTCTGATGATGAATCTGAAATTCCTCATTAAATGCAGCAATGGTTTGGTTAATAAAGTGCGTACCTTTATAGCTAAGTAATATGTGAGGATATCCAAACCTGGTGACTATCTTCTCAAAGAGAAACTGCGCAGCAGTCTCTGTAGTGAAATCTGCAACCGATGCTACTTCGGCCCACCTGGTTAAATATTCAATCGCAGTGATGATGTACCTTGCTCCTGATCTCCTTATGTGTGAGTTGATGGGACCCACAAAATCAATAACCCACTTATCGAATGCTTGCAATGTAAATTGAGGATTTAACAAAATTCCATCACATCGAGATGGTTTACCCACTCTTTGGAATATTTCATAGGAATGACAATAATCCTTCGAGTCCTTAAATAGTGTAGGCCACCAAATCCATGTGCACAAAATATTCCATGCCATTTCATTTCATGTGTAATGTCCTCCAACAATCTTTTCGTGGGATTCCTCCAATATGGTTGTTCGTTCGTGTTCTAGTACACAACACCTCAAGATTCCATCTTCCCCTAACTTATACAAGTTCCATACAGTTAGTTGATATTTTGTTGCCTTGACGATCAATTTTTTATTCTACACCACCATTATTTCGGAGGGATCCACGCATATATATAGAAACTCCACAATGTCCACACAATAATAATCCACCATACTGATTGTGAATAACTGCGCATCTGGTAAATTATCATCTAAATTACTTGCATCCTCTCCTGTCAAGATCCATGAGGGATGATCTAGTCCTACATTGAGTTTCCTCAGTTTTACGATGACCTCAAAATCATATTCTTGAAATAGTAGCAGCCATCTACATATTCTTCCCCCTAAGATAGGATTATTGACTAAGTATTTTAATGCAAAATGGTCTGTGTACATCTTGAAGTGAGACCCAAGTAGGTAATTTAAGAACTTCTGGAGCACATAGACCATGAACAAACCTTCTTGTTCAATAGTGATATATTTTTTTTCAGATATAGATAGTTTCAAACTCGTGAATCCAATCAGATGATCGATTGTGCCTTCTCCTGGTTGTGAGAGCACTGTGCCCATTGCAATGGATGATGCATCGACGTGGACATGAAACTATTTGTTCCAATCTTGGAAGACTAAAATGGGTGCAGTGACCAGTATTTGTTTCAATGTGTCCATCCCCTTCTAGAAATCCTCATTCCATTGGAACTTAACTTCTTTCTTCAACAACTTTTCCATGGGTGTTGTAATCTACACGTAGCCTTGAATAAACTTCTTGTAATAACCTGTATGGCCCAAAGTTGCGTGTAGTTGTCTAACTGAGTTCATCGACGTTAATTCGAAAATAACGATGATCTTGGATGGGTCAACCAATAGGCCTTTCTTGCATAATATATGTCATAGTAGAATTCTGAATGGTGCAAGAAATATGCATTTCTTTAAGTTCAACGAAATATGACACTATCTGCATCGATCTAACATGACTTGAAGAACTTTGATATGATCATGTAATATAATTAATATTTTCCAATCGTCTAAGTACACTTCCAAAAATTTATGGATGAACTCTTTGAATGCATCCACAACCACTCTAGAGAACATTGTAGGGCCATTCTTTAATCCAAATGGCATCACCGTGTATTGATAACTGCCCCATTATATGAAAAATGTGGTTTTATGTCTTTCCTCCTATGTTATTTTTATATGATGGTACCCAGAGAATCCATCAGTGAATGAATACACTTATTCACCTCCAACATTCTCTAGTACTTCATCAATGAATGGTGTTGGGAATGGGTCATTTAAGTATGCATCATTCAACTTCCTTAAGTCAATGCAGATCCTAATCCCTCCAGTATTCTTTTCCTACACCACCATAGGGCTAATCTATTTGGATTTTTCTATTGGTTCAATGATGTCAGTATCGATCATTCTATCGATTTCATCCTTAACTTTCTTCTTATACCTCGAGTTCATCCTGTACGGTCTCTATCGTATTGGCTTAGCTCCAGGTTTTAGTGGAATCTTCATCTCTCCTAATTCGTCTGCTATCCCTTTCATCTCGGAGAATGTTGTGGGGAATAAGTCTTCATATTATCGTAATAATTTTTCCACTTTATCAATTGCTTCATCATTCCAATAGTCTCCTATATGTGCAAACTTAGGGTTCTACATTGTCCCAATGTTGACTTTCTTTGTTTTTATTGGTTGTGTGTATGCAGTAGATACCAGCTCTCATCCTTCTACTACGTGTGGGCCTTTTGTTTCTAGTACCTAGACATTCCTGGGGTCCCATTCATCGTATTCCTCCTCCATGAGATTATATCATTCCAATATCTTTGGACCTTTAATTCGGTTGTGTGCACACTGTCTAAGGGATCTTCTTCCACCGATTCGTCCTTCTAGAAGATATATGTTCAGATGTTCTATAAGGATACCTATATGGAGGGAGATTCATGTTCAAATGTGAACGTGACTTTGAATGTATGGATCAATCCTTCCCATTCTTTTTCCTCTCTACACAAATATAATTCTAAATACCAATTCTTAGGGATTGTATCCAATGTGTGTATGAATCGGTGCGTCCATTCTCCTTCTGATACTGAGCACCATAAAGCCCTACATTTTCCCACATGATCCATTGGGTCACTTTCTCCTATGTATTTATGTGCACTTACTTCTACTTCAGGTCCAAAGCATATCTGCATGAGTTGACTACATTGTGCCTATTCCTTAACACTTTGTCTGTGCACGACCCACCATCTTGCTCGAGTTTCTTTTAAGACGACATCTTGTGCTAGCAGCCTCTGCTATTTAGGTACCTATAACTCAAATTATTTTATAAACAATTTAATCTCAGTTATTCCATCATACATGTGTGGTTCATATAGTTTTTTTCCAATCCATCACAAATATCGATTTATACGAGCACATCTTCTAGTTCATACTTCATTCATCCTCTACTACCAATTCTCTAGACCAACTTCCAAATCTAGCGCACACGAATTGAATCTTCGCCAACTAAGCACACCATCCATTGTTGGCTCAACATAATCCTCCATGTGTCCAATCATTTTATACAAATTGTCCATGTCATTCTCTCTTATTGGCTTTGTATATATATTCCCTTCTTATGGGTCCAAGGGTGCAACAACCTTTAGATCCCTAACCTCGAAGATTATCTCCCTTCTTTTCAAGTTAATAATTTCCTAGTTATCAACCACCCAGTCCAGTCCCATTAAAACTGGATGTGGTTGATTATCATCTACGATCTCAATCACTTCCAAATATGTCATGTTGCACACCCCATCTTTGTTTACAGGTACCCCCATTAGTCACCCTATCGAAACTATCTTATGTTGATTCGTGAGCCTTAATTGGACAGGGAACCATATTAATTAAGGTTCACGCATCATCTCCCATGTCTTCTTAGGTAGTACATTCACATTCGATCCCAAGTATAGGATAACATTATCCACATTGTATTCCCCAATCTACGCATTAAACTTGAATTCCCCATTGGTTCTTTTCCTGCGTAGTACATGGTTTACCATTCGATGTGTGACAATTGTGTCCCTTCCAACCAATTGCACCATCTAAAAATCCAATTCCATATGAAATACATGGTTAATCGATTTTTTTTTAGATTCTGAATCCAACCAATTACACCATCTACAAATCCAATGTCATATGAAATCCATGGTTAATCTAGAAGTAAAAGTGATGAGAAAATGTAAGAGTAAACCAAGTGATATTTGGCACAATTTCAAAACAACAAAAAAAAATAGAGAGGAAATTAATAAGACATTTTACAAAGTGTTTGATTTCATCAATCAAGCATATACATTTTTTAGGTAAAGCTCATAAACAATCTCCCTTGATAGAAATCCTTCATGATTAATAGGCTTAAGACATGATGTATTCTGAAATGGTAGTACCAAAGGAGTTCATATTTTATTAGACATATTTCTTTAACAAGAACTAGGTGTCATTCATTATACATACGTGGTTTGACCTTATTGTCACATTAATATTTCATTCATTTCTTAGGTGATTTGATGGTTGATTAGGCATCTCGTTGTTTTACATCGAGTTTTTCTAGGAAAATTAAGAATTCTCCATAAGACATGGTATCTAGGAGTAATTTCATGGTATATTTCAACAAGGATGCATAACATCATTACCTGCCATGGTTGCAAGAAAGTTCAACAAAGGATGGATTATGTCGTCATTGCAAGACAATTGATCAAAGCCTAGATTTTGTAGTATTGATTTTTTGTAATATTGATTTTATCATTGTAGGCTCTGAATTCTGGCAATGGTAGGTTCTGTAATGCAAAAATAAAGAAAAGGATCGATGGTCAAAGTGTCAGCAATCATCAACAATCATCAATCACGTTCATATTTAAAGGTGTTATTGATTTGTGTAGGTTATGATGCACTTATGTATTAATTATCCAATTATGTAGCACTTGGTAATTTTCTAAGTTAATTATTATCTATTAGCGTGATATATATATTATTATGTATTAACATAATTAGAACATTTTTTAGGATGCACCTATTCTAATCCTTTCATTGACCTTATTGGTTCAAGCAGATGAGTGTAAAACCTACCATCCATTTTTTGAAATCATCATCATCAATCTCGTCTCCTCCAAACCAGATGCCAAATAAGAAATAGACAACGACATGAAACAAAAGGTCATTACGTTGTCAAATATGGAAATAAAATGTTCTTAATTTACATTTCCAATAGAGTATAAAAACTTTTCTTTCTCTCTTTGTTATCGGATAAATCAGTAGGTGCGAACACTAACAGATCTCCCTATATCCACTTGGATCTAGAACAAAACAGGACAGGACACAACTCTTTCCCTAAGTTGCAATCATTGAATCTACTACTAAGAAGGAATGCATGACATACCTTTATATCGCTTCCTTAGGTCTCTGTTGTTCCCATTTCGCTCCAGTGATCTTGTGAAATTAGGTCCAAGACAACACAAACCAACCAAAGTGAATATGGAAAAGTATATTCAATGTCAACCTATGCATATGATCAAGGAGTTATGAAATAAAATAAGAGTGATTTTATGGGAAAGGGACATGCCACTATATTATATTAAATGAAAGTAGAAGATACAACCGGATCACCTTGATGTCACAAGTTTACTTTCAGTGACCCTTGGTTCCAACACACACACTTGCTCTACACTTCCATGAAGAAGATCCAATACAACTTGATAGACCAAATAGAGTCTTCAAGCTTCTATCCAAGCAGATTTCTTCACACAAATCTTTCACCAATTCTTCATTCAATCTTTCTTAACCTTTTCCATGAGAAACCTTTCAATATATAGGAGAAGGAGAGATGGTTAAATGGATGAGAATAATCCCACTAAATCTGAGAAGTCAGTAGGATGCCAACCATGCGAATGCCAACTCATTTTCTAGAAGATTCCCTTCTAAAACCTTCGTGACCTCTTCTCTTTTCCAAGATTTGAAACAGGTTCGCACCCTACCTATAGAGCAGACTGTGAACAATTCACACCCTAAGTTTGGGTTGCCTGTGAGAATGAAGGATTTTCGCACCTTGTAATATAGGCAGCCTGCAAACTCATCTTAAAAATGTATTTTTGGAAAGAGACAGCAGTCACTTTTCTTAAGCAAAAAGTCCTTGTGGAAGCCTGAATACATCACTGGTAGAGACATCACCAGAGTGACCAAAATCATGTGTAACAGAATGCCCCCTAAAGTATGAGGCCAAAACTTGTGACAACCAAAATACTTTGTAAAATGTGTGTGTGAGAGAGAAACAAGGAGCGCACTTAATCGGAAACCTATAAACAACCAAGCATCTGCAGAATATAATACTAGTTCTGAGGTAGGCATTCCCATGCTCAGATCACAAATGAATGGAATCATAAACGTAGGTCATGGCCACCAATCATACACCGTGGATCCATGTCATCAAAATGTTACATAGCCACCAGGAATACACTGTGGATCTATGTGAGAAGACTTGAATTAAGACATATCCACGTGACATACAAAGTGGATCTATGTGCCGATACAAGTCATACATACTCCATCGCAACCTGGATAAAAAAAGATGAGACCCAGGGTCTTCAATCCCGTCACCTAAAAGTACAAATCTAGCCATGTGATTACATGTGCCGAAGTCAAACATGGTAGAAACCACTTGATTACCGGTCATTGATGAAAACCATTGACAAGTGCGAGGGAGATAACCATTCATGTCAATGACTCCCAAGGTACCAAAGTACAATCCGAACGAATGTGAATGCATGTGATGAAGTTGAGCACTTGGTAAAATCTCTCGATCAGGGATCGATGATGTGAAACCCCTATCAAAAGCGAAGAGACCTGCCATTAAGGCATGCAGGTTCCAAGGTACTAAATGTTTTATAAGTCTCATTTCTGGATAATGAGTTGGATTCGATGGAACAAGACTCATCACAGGAAGGCCTTGATGTATCCCCCATCAATGACATGAAATAAGTAACAGTTTTTGAGGGTGAAACAAAGTATGAATATAGGTTGAAACAGACACATGGAAGGCCGACATAGTAAGAATGGAAAACTACATATGACCGACTCAATAAAGGGCTCGTGTGAACTTCTTTTGAGCATATGAACGAAACAACCAAGGACTTGGAAGTACTGACTCAAAGACGACCCAAGATATGACCTTGCAACAATTCGAACAAGAGACAAATGGGTTTCCCAACCTGAATTCAAATGATGAATAAGGGGTGTCATGTTCAAGAGCGACGCTTACTGCCATTAATATGAATACGAAAACACATCCCTTTCCCAAAATTTCCCCCACCATTTCTGGTGAGTACCTCTTTATTTTTACACAAGCTTGAGCAGGATAACATATGCTTGTTGATGTAAGCTCATCCTTCGAATGAGTCCCTCGGAGTATATTTAACGAACCCTAGGAAGGAGAAGTTTGGTCCCATTGCGGGTCTTTCGATGATTGTTTAACGAGTCCAAGGATAGAAAACTCGGGGGTTTTTCATGTTTTGAGAGTATGAAAAACACTTAAAGATAACTCTCCCAGTTCCTTTTTCGTAAAAGAGTTTGACAAGACCGAAAAAGTGATAAACTATCACTCGTCGAACGTTTTCTTCAAATACTTTAACGAGCGTGAAAAGAACAAGATCGTTGGGCAATCTTTTCATTTTTATGGAGCGTGAAAAGAGCTTAAAGGATACTCCTTTACGTTCGTCATTTCGTGTTACCATGACGAGTATGAAAATACGAGAAAAAATATACTCGGTTACGTTCTTATATATTTTCAAGTGCAAGAACGAATGAAGACTGAGCTCGAGGTTTTTTCTAAAAAACCCTAAAAAAGTAGTCATACATCTGATAAAATAAAAAACACCCGTACCCCCTTGTTCGGACTTCGAAGTTGTGATATCTGCGAAAAACCACACTCACAAGACTATTAGGGTATTAGGATTTATATAAAAAATAAAAATAAAATAGTAAAATGTGAATAAATATGGGTAAAAAGGTATTTTTACCATTTCATTGTGATTTTGCCAAAAACTTGTCCAACATACCTCATTTTCCCCCAAATTTCTTTGCTCGATTGCGGGAGGCACAAGCTATCATTCGGTCAACTGTGTCAACCAATGAGGTAATCTCTCGATTCTCTAACTTTTCCATGGTTTATTTTTGGTTTTTATTGGCAATTTTTTGGGTTTTAAGTCCATTTTAGACTCGGAACATGCGCCCAAGCATTCTCGCAGGTGGGCCATGCGGGACCTGCGAGAATCTAGGATTCTCACAGGTGGCCATCAGGGCACCTGCAAGAATCTCTCATTGTGAAAAAGGATCACCTAAGGGGGCCAAAAAATGGATTTTGAAGTAAGGTTTTGCTCGATAATAATTATGCAACAGTTTAAAACAAGTTGTTGAATTCTCTCTCATGGCTCTTTTGCAGGTGTTTGACCATCACAATGTTGGAATGGAGAGAAAGAGAACATGAGGAGGATGATGCCATTGTTGGGAATGACCTGGGTACAGTCGCTGCCCTCCAGGACTGTGGGATCTTGAAATTATTCAAGATTCCAGGCATGAGAGCCCAGCTCAGGTTGTTGGAATACCTGGTCCACATGTGGGACGTGGACCAACAGTTATTTCACGTGGGAGTCCATACGCTAACACTAGATATAGAAGATATATATTTTCTAATGGGGTTGTCACGGCATGGATACCATGCTAATTTGACTAGAGGTAGAGGCAGAGGACTTCCTATGAGTGAGTATTGTCGCCAGTATTGTGTTCCTGAGGCAGAGAGAAACAAGGGTAAGGTTTCCATTTGTGGGATCCAAGATCTGACCCTACGGACCATCTTGTTTACTATTGCACGCATGGCTGGGAGCGCAGCTCTGCACATGGCTCTCTAGAGCTATTTCCAATACGCCATAGAGTGCACAGAGCCTCGGGTTTTCAACTGGTTGAATGCAGTTCTCTGCAGTATGAAGAGACAATTGATGAAGTGCAGAAAAGGTGACTTGAAGTAGTTTGGGTACGAATCACTTTTGGTGTCATTCTTCCTCGAGAGGGTCCGACTGCTGCGATTACAAGTTGATTTAGGTTTACTGGCCCCACAAGATCCGAGGATGCTGAGGTGGTGCAACCTCATGGCTCGACACGTAGCAAGGCCTATAATCAAGTATAATGATTCATTTTTTGACTAGTTGAGGCCCCAGATGCTGATGATTGACGACTACGCATATGTTGGTTTGGATTTTCGAGGGGATCCGTATTTGGCCCTGCCTGAGGATGCTCAGTGGGGTGACTTAGGTAAGAAGTACACATTTTGTTCTTTTTAAATGTTTTTGTGAATTTTATCATATGAAATGTTTTTATGTTTATCCAAGAACTAATCAAAAAATTTATTTTTGATGACACAGATGTGGGGCCATATCAACCTCCAGGAACATCTCCTATTCAATGGTGAGGATAAGCGGCTCCAATGGAGAGATGGGATGTCAAAGACTATGAGGCAGTGGAACAAAACTTGGAGGGGTTGACCACAGAAGTCCCGGATATTGCTATTGGAGAGATCCTGAGATGTTACCAACGCTATACTGTGGGCGTGTCCTAGTCAATCAATCGACTACTCCGTAGGGTAGCCTAAGCAGTTGTGTGTTATCGTGAGCGTTATTTGTGATGCTACTTTGTAGAAGCTATGGGATTCGTATTTTGAGATTTTGATCCTTGGACAGAAACTTTTTGTAAAAACTTTTGATCCTTATATACATATATACGGCTTCTACCAACTTATTTTGTGTGGTGTTATACATGTGATGTGTGATTGGTTTATAAATGCCCCAAATTTCTATCTAACACATAGTTAGCTAATGCATTAGTCAATGTATTTAGACTTCTAGGAATGTGTTGATATTCGATATAATCAAAATAACGTTCCAAGAGGCGAATTCGTAAATATACTCGTAATAAAGTAGGACTTCAGATAGCATAAACGTTACTTAATTGTAGTACTACTAGTTGCGAATCGATTCATATGACCAGGTGGAGGATATCAAGTGAAATAGCATCAATCAACAATTCAATGACGGCGCTATATTCTGCAATATTATTGGTCGCACGACCGAGGCACACACCTCATAGACTGATAAGTTCGTTTGTAGGGGCATAAATTTCCCATGCAGCAGAAGCAAGGTTCTAAGTACTACAACTAGCTCCATCAGCGAAGCCAATGTGGGGTGGCGAAGACTCTGACATATGGAAACCAAGCACAACGTAAGATAAGAGGTCGAGGGAAGAGACCAAATAATGAAAAAAGCATACTAAAGTAACAAAAAGTATGATACAATAAAATACAAGCACTCATGCACAGGTGACCTTAAACATAGTACTTCTTTAAGTACAACCCATTTCTGGGTTCACTCAAAGTGATACCATCATAGTCCACTAACTCATAAGCTTCTTTCTCCAAAACTCATCTGACGATATAAGGACCTTGCCACATAGCTTCAAATTTTTCGTCTCCTAGCATATCCCGATCTTGTTCGTAAAAGAGAACCAGATCACCTTCGGAGAAAACACGTGGCTTGACATGTTTGTCATATTGGGCTTTGATGCATTTCTTATGGGATTATATTACTAGGGTGGCGTCGCGACGGGTTTCGTCTAATTTCATGAGATACAACAGACTTTCTTCTTCGGCAGAAGTGTTTGGGAGAAGTTTGATGGCTAGTCTTAGGGAAGGTATCTCACATTCAATTGGCAAGATGGCTTCTAGACCATAGACTAACTGGAATGGTGTAAACCTGGTAGCAAACTTAACGGATGTCCAGTAAGCCCACAATGTTGAAAACAACATCATGTGCCAACTCGTTTTGTGAATCCCTATCATTCGTTGAAGCATGGTAATGAGGATTTTGTTTGTTTCTTCAACTTGGTCGTTGGCTTGTGGGTAATAGGGTGTTGAGTTTTCATGGCGAAGA
This sequence comes from Picea glauca, assembly GCA_000966675.3. Lineage (NCBI taxonomy): Eukaryota > Viridiplantae > Streptophyta > Pinopsida > Pinales > Pinaceae > Picea > Picea glauca. The sequence continues at coordinate 178,534 of JZKD02S2168632.1, read as the reverse complement.
CCCAACTTTTCAGTGAGTTCAGACATCATGAAGTTTCTAAAGTGGATACCATGGTCAATAACGATATCTTGAGGAACACCAAACCAAGCAATGATGTGATTGAATATAAATAATGTTGTCGTCCTTCCGGTATTATCGAATGTTGGCATCACCTCGGCCCATTTCGTAAAATAATCTACAGCTACAATAATATATCCATGCCCCCCGGTCGAGTGAGGGTGACATGTCATGAAATCGATACCCCATTTTTCAAAAGGACCAACGGAGACCACAAGGTGTAGAGGAGCAGGGTGTGATCATATTTTATTGTTGTAGGTTTAGAAAGCGTGGCATTTTTGGATGGCAATTATACAATCGTTGAATAAAGAAGGCCAAAAATACCCTGCTCATAACATCTTCTGGGTAGTAGCATACCCAGATGTGTGACCACCACAGGCTCCAGAATGGCATTCATTTAGGGATTTCTCGGCTTCGTCAAATGTGAGGCAGCGTCGAAACACGGAGTCAATCCCACGACGATAAAGAGTATGACTGAGGATAATATACTGACGATCTTGGTATCATATTCGACGGCGGTCAGTGCTAGAAAAATTGGGCCGGAAGTTCTGGGTCTGGAGATATATGATGATATCTCCATACCAAAGGTCATAGAAACTAATCATGAAAAAGGATTCATCGGGTAATGAATCTACTGCTACATTTTTCGTCTCAGAGCAGGGAAGGTCACATATCAACTCGACAAACACCAAGGATTTCTTGGACTTAGCGCGTTCGAATTATAATTCAAACTCTTGGAGTCTTACAATCCATTTGGAGTATTTTCCCCCTAGCAATTGGCATGTAAGAATGTGCTTCATAGGGTTGGAGTTAGAAATTACCGTAGTCTTGCGAGAAAGGATATAGTGCTGGAAACATTGATCCGGATTATTTTCGGCACGAAATGAGAGCAGAGATATAATAAATAAATGTACAGAGATATTGCATATATTCAATAATATAACATAAATGTATCAGAGACGCAACCATAAACACAGATATATAGTAATACACGATTTCTATTAATCAGAGAAATGTACAGAGACTATAAAAATACAGAGTGAAAGACTCGCTAGAATGGTGGCAGCTTATCTCTG
>JZKD02S2168632.1:164153-177351 GCA_000966675.3 Picea glauca | reverse complement strand
GGCTACTCGCATTCGCAAGAAGATGATTACAATGAGGCTCTGAAGGCCCTTTTTACAATAAACGGGAATGCCAAAAGTCCTAGACATCCAAAAACCTAACCCTGGGAGATGAAGCACTAAAAGTCATGTGGGCCCCGTTTGGGTAAGTTGGTGCATCAACTTCCCGGGGTCGTAACTTTTGCATACGATCTTCGTTTTAGGCGTATGATAGCTAGTTGGAAAGATATATCTGAGGCCTACAACGCTCAAGAAAAAATAGCATCATTAGATTCTATTTTGTGAGAGAAACATACCCAAAAAAACATCGTTTAGGGCCTCAAAATGGCCCCGAAAGTTCAGGACCCGAAAAAACTACTAAAAATAGTAAATTACCAAAATTGCCAGAAACATGTTTTGGGCCAGTTGGAGAAGGTCGGTGGCCACCTATATCCACCTGGATCAAATGTTGAACAACTTAGAAGGCTGCCAAGGCCAGTTTTTCAACATGTAAATACTTGGTTTCGGTAGTCGTAAGACTCCAAATCAAGTAATAGATGACATGTTCGTCATGAGAATCATCCTCCTGGATGAGAACCATAGCGATGGTATAGTCTGAGGCTGAGAGGTAAAGGAAATAATCCCGACTGTAATCTGGTGGGAAGAGTAGTGGGGTACGTGTCAACGACAGTTTCAAAGCTTCGAAAGCTTTGTTGGCAGTGGTATCCCATATGAACTCAGAACCTTTCTTGAGAAGTCGCATAAATCCAAGAGTTAGCTCAGCATAGTTCGGGATGGAACGACAAAGAAAGGTTGCCTTCCCTTACAAACTTTGTAACTGGTGAAGTGAGGAAGGAGGAGGGATATTGAGAATCGCCTCGACCTTCAAAGGATCTACCCTGATCCCTTGACGTGAAACAATAAAGCCCAGAAGTCGGCCAGATTCTACGCAAAAAACACATTTGTGAGGATTCAAGCATATATGGTAAAACTAACATCGAAGGAAAATGGCGCGGAGGTGTATCGAATGATCTACATCATGCATGGAATGAGCGGGTAAGTCATCTAGATATGGCTTCACGATGTGCTTTATATCGTGAAAGGTGTAAGACATAACATGTTGAAAAGTTGCACCGACAATCTTTAAACTGAATGGAAGTTTCTAGTAGGCAAAAGTGCCCCAAGGACAAATAAAAGTGGTCTTGTGTTGGTCTGTGGGTACGATATTGATTTGATTATATCCAGAGAAACCATCCATCAGAGAGAAGATTTCACTTCCAGCACAATTGTTGACGATCTGGTCAATGAAGGGGGTAGAAAAGTTGTCTTTAGGACAAGCTTTGTTAATGTCCCTATAATCAACGCACACGCGGAATGTGCCTTGTTTCTTGTCAATTGAAACAAGATTGGAAACCCAGTCAGTTAGAGCCACAAGGTAAATAAAGTCAGCTTTGAGAAGTTTCTCAACTTCAATCTTGATAGCGGCTGCTTTACATGGGTGGACCAGACGAAGTCGTTTCCAGACGGGTTTAGCACCTGGGTATGTCTTAATCTCATGTACCATAATGTCGGGGTCAATCCCCAGCATTTATTCATAGCTCCATGCGAAGACGTCATGAAATTATTGGAAAAGAGACTTGTAGGTGACAACTTCATCATGGGAACACGAAGCTCCGATATGCACATTTTCGACAACTCCAGGTTTTATGGATATGTCGAGGGGGATGGTTGGTGAGATATCACTTAAGTTCCCTTCATAGAAAATGTCATGTGTAGACTTAGGAACGGTAGAAATGATGACAACAGTCCACAGGGTCGAGAGTCGTTGGTAACCCTCGATGGTGCGTTGTTCCAGGAAGAGGATGGAACGATGATGTCCATCGTCCCAAGGGGTATCTTCCACGGACATAATAGACATAATCATCTCGTCTGTAGGAAAAATGCTGTGGAATGAATCCGGAGATAAAGAACCAAGAGAGGGGGTAAAAGGGGTTGTCGATTGAATGGCTTGATAAGTGGATTCGACTGGACTCAAAGGAATTTCTTTTCCATTACGAAGATGATCATCGGGGTTGGGTACCATCCACGGGTCGTAAGACGTAGGGGTTCTGTGAACAAAGGTGGAGATCATGTTGATCAAGGCGACAAATGGGTGTGGAACATCGGGTGGTGGGATGGGGAAAGTACCCATCAAAGAGGAATCTTTAAGCAGACCCACACCGACGTTCTCATATCCAGGGGGTTTTCGCAATGAAAGGTATGTTGTCGGTACGTGCATCAGAGTGAAAGAAGGCCAATTGGTCTACGGCAATGACTTTTCCTTGATGTGGGAAATGCACGACACAAAAAAGAGTGGACACAACTGCACACATGGAATTGATCCATCTACGACCAAGTAAAAGGTTGTAATCGAGAGGAGCATCAAAGACCTCCACTTCAACGTTGACCATTTTGCCTTCTAACGTAATAGGCAATGACGGGAAGACACCATAAGGCTTAAAACCAGAGCCATTGAAGGCTTTGAGTGTGTTGTGGGATTCAGTTAAAGGAGGACAGTCGATGGATTTCCAGCAGGTAATAGACATGACACACATCAAGGCACCCTCATCAATAACTGTTCTACAAATGTTTTTTTCGGAGACAATAACTTGTATTTGGAATGCGAGTTGAGGGGGTAACCTTGGAATGTGATCTTCCAAGTAAAAAATTATTAAATTTGTATCCGTGAGGTCGATTACACCAATAGCTTTCAACAGTGTCTTCCATTGTATAGGACAACTCTGAAGGACTTCGAGGGCTGACATCATGGACAATGCTTGGGCTAGATCTTTGACAATACTATAGTTCTAGGCAGCACGTGCATGAGGATTGAAAGCCGATTTTCGAACAACACCCTTTGGTGGAGGGTGAAGAACTATATCTAGTCTCAGTCGTTCGAGATGAAGAGGACCGTTGGTAGGTGGGGTCGTGGGATATGGTTGGACCAACGAAGGAGGTATTGCATCAACCTTCTCTTTGGAGGAAGAGTAATCTTTGGCTCGAGTGGTAAGTGTGATGTCATTCTTCTTTGAATCACCTGTACACATCAAGACGTAGGATATATTGGAGGGGGAAGGTTGGTCATGAATGACCAATTGGGCCTATTGTTGAGATGGGAAGGGTTGTGACAATACGGCTGGAGTGGTGGGTTTCGTGGTCCCTTGAAGGAACTTAGTAACCTCGGCTTGTCGTGGACAATCCTTAGTGTAGTGATCATCACCACAGATAAGACAAGGGTATCGGGGTTTGAGCTTATCCCTATCATCAACAGATGGTGTTTTGGTTTTCTGAGATTGCAGATTATTTTTATCCTCCTTGTTCTTACCCTTTCCCTTTTTGGATTTATTTTTTCTAGCGGGGGTATATTGAACAGAGTTTACCTCATAAGTCTCGTCGGTGGGAGGGGTAGGAGATGGAGAATTTTGAACATTAGAAGAAATGGGTTTGGGGTTGTTGCTAGAGGTTTGGACGGAATGAGGTTGGGCATGGAAAGTGCCAATCACACCGTCAGCTGCATGAGAAGCAGTAGGAGTAGTTGAAGTAGCGGAAGTAGAAGGATGAAGTGTGTCAGGGAGTAAGTCGTAAAGAGTACCCATTTGTGACTAAACGAGGTCGAGGTTATTGAGAATGAATTATTGCATGTTCTTCTGTGACAACTCCACCCATGGCGATGTCATGAGCGATGTCATTCATGAATGATTTCGTGAACCACTCTACCAACAACTGATCGGGAAGTTCGATTTTGATGAGACATCATCTTCATTGCCATTCATGAATGTGATCAGAGATATGAGTGGCTTTGGTTTGTTTGAAAGAACTCAAAATCTCAATTCCCATTTCGTAGTGGATCGGTAACTAGTAGTGGGTGAGGAACGCCATAGCGAGGGTGTTGAAGTCGGTGAAGAAGCCTCATGGTAATTCTATATACCACTTCGTGGAGGAACCTGTGAGGGTTCACTGAAAAAGGCATAAATGAATAGAGTCATCCATCAAGGAGTTGGATGAGAACTAAAGGTGAAAAGTCATTACATGATTGTTTGGGTCCTCTTCTGGTTTACCATCTAATTTAGGGATGTCGGATGGTAGTTTGGCCGGTATAGCGGGCCATTGAGGAGAGTGACGGATCGGATCATTTAAAATCCTCGACAGATCAAGGAGGTCCAGGGTGGATAAGAAGGGTAATTGTCTATTCACATGTGGGTACTGGTGACTTTTGGGAGGGAGTCCCATCGGTAAACCAGTGGGACCATAAGAAGTTTGCATATAATGCGAAGATCCTGGTAGATTCGTTTGTTGGTGTGGAGGCAAGTAATTCATAGGGTTGTACCCTTGAGCAGGGGCATGGGGTTGAGCGTTCGAGCTCCAAATAGGATTAGACATGCTTGGATATGGTTGGCCTATACTAGGGGGTATGACGAAGCTAGCTTGAGGTTGTTTCCCCCCAGTCGAGTGAGGATTATGTTGAATATGATAATTCCAATACTGGGCCAAGGATGGAGGTATGTTTTTTCCATAGGGTGGGGTCAGTGGGGGTTGTCCTCCAATCGGGGGTTGCGTCCCTATTGGGATTTGTCCTACAAAAGGGGATTGGGTTTGGCCTCCTTGGTGAAATTGTCCACCAACAGGAATCTGGTAATTAGGTGTGAAAGACGGGATGGTGCCACTAGGGTCGGTGCCTCCAATAGAGGATGGAAGAGGTCCTCTGAAAGGGGGTCAAGGAAGTGTCGGAATAGAACTGGGAACGAGATGGTGCCCAAAAGAAGTGGAAACACCAGGAGTCCCAGATGATATTTGTGTAGGAGTGGGAATAGAAGCATTCAATGCATGATATCCAGGCGTAAGGGTTGGGGTGAATCTGGGTGAAAGCAATGTGCCAATGGGAGCTTGGCTAGCCGTTGTAATCCCGGTGTGAGGACTCGTAGTATTTGGGACCATTATGTAATGGACCGTTTGTAGAGGGATAGTCAAGATGTGGTTAGCTGGCGGAGCATCTGTACTAGGAAAATAATAGGCAGTAGTAAAAGGTACTGCGTTTAGATCGGATGTTTTGGGCAGCTCAGGTGTGACAGTGATATCAACACCTACTCCTGAGCCAAAGAGATCCCGTCTAAAAATGCAAGTAGTCCAAAAAGGATCTTGACCCTCAGGTCCTATGAAAGGTTCGGTTGGTGATCCAGAAGGCTGAACAACTATATCTTCGGAAGAATTCACTCGCACAATACGTCTCCTGGAGTCGGGAGAAAGTCGAAAGTTCTCTCGAGAATTGGTAATTCAGAACCATTCTAAAGAGTTAGTTCTTTCCACTAGTGGAGTGGCAACGTCTTGGACTTCACTCTGTTGAGGAGAGACCTCTAGTGAGTTGGTAGGCAAGGGTTGAGAACCTTCCAGATCTTCTGGGGGTAGGCCTTGCATTCTACGTGAATGACGTGGAGGGTCAATTGTGATCGAGTTAGAATTTTACGAAAGAAATTCTATGCCCAACTTGGGTAAACAAACAACATGCACTAAAAATATCTAGGAAGCAAAACCAAGCAAACAAGACCTTCTAATTCCGAAGTCACTAGTTGGTGATGAAATCCAATGTCACAACAACGAGACAAGAAGGGGCTGGGCCAAGGTGGAAAAGTTACGTTGATGACTTGCTTAACGGACTTACACCCTAGTGCAAGCTCCCACACACAATCATGGGTATACCCTCCAAGGAGCCCGAGTGAGTCTGGCCAACGTCGATTCCAGGTACTGTGAAGACTTACCCCTTCACAGTCACCTCTTGTAAGACCCTAAAAATATAGGCTACTAAGGCTACCACCAACAAAAATAATGCTTGGGGGAACAGTTGACAGTCCGATCCACACGCAAGGGCAGGGTATCTAGCCCGAAATCAGCTTGAGAGGATTCCACTCATCATTGTGAGTATACCTTCAAGTGACCCCCATAATACGTGCAATCTCTACACAGATATCAACAAAGCAGGGTGAGTAACTCTGTCAATCTCAATGCGACCTCAAGTTTGACACTTGTGTGAGAAGGGCTTCCCAGGACAAAATGTTGCAAATGGAATTTGATACTCCTTATCAAAAGATACTATTGTTCGTTTTGTGCTTTGGAGAGTGTGTCTCACTGCCTATTCCAAAGCTCTAGCCTAGCTAATGTTGGTGTAAAAGAGCCCTAGAAAAAGTTACTAGTTGAATTTTAAAATTGTGCAATATTATTAAAGGTTGTTGTTACTCAAAAGGAGACGGAAATGAAATCGATGTTGTGTGAGACTCTGACCCAACAATGCGTAAATAGGGATGAATGTTACAAATTTTGTTCGATGAATCCTATTTACAAGAGGGGAAGGGGAGTTTTCTGGAAAAATGTGAACTACGATGTATGATCTTCTCTGAAATGTAATATCAAACAATCATGAACAATGCAAATTCTCTATTCGTTCTCTTTCAATACTTGAATGCCAATATTTTCGAATAAAAAGTTGCTTAAAAAAAAAAGAAAATGTCTTTTATTTTTATTAGAAACCAAGCAACGGGGATGGAACTAAGAAAAGTAAGCAACCAACGAAAAATAAATACACAACAAACACCCAAATCAATCTTTCAATGAAGACAAAAACAACAAACTGACAAGACCGGTCTCTTCAAATGCACATGGATAACAATTTTCCAAGTAATAAGCAATTGAAAAGGACAATTAATCTCAACTTTTAATCCAATCAAAGGCTCCCAACCAAATAAGCACTTGGATTTCAGAATCGAAGATTATACCCTTGTTAAGAAAAGGTCAAGAGGTAAAAATTGAGAAAAAATGATCAAGAAGAGCTTTCGATTTTCAAAAACTAATCATTCACAAGATTTGAAGTCAATAAACATTCAATCACTAGCTAGATAAGTTATTTCCAGACACACCAACCAATCTGGGTATCTGAAGACACAAAAGACTCAAACCAAAATTTTTACAAGTGAGTTCGCAGTCTGACAGAGGGGTACAGTGCGAGAAATGAGGATTCTCATAGGCTAGACACAGACAGGGTGCGAGAAGTTCGCATTGAACTGAACACTAGGGTGCGAACCTCAGTTATTCTCGCAGGCTACAGAAAGGTGAAGTGCGAGAAGGTTTGTAATCAAGCAAATTTTGAAAAAATGACAGGACTTTTGAGGGAACTTCTGGACCTAGGGAGTCTGTGAGGGTCTCCTCAAGACTAAGAGATTGATTGGGAATGAAAAAGGGTAGGTAAAAAGAAAATGGAAAATAAAAAACCACCAAAATGGGTTGTATCCCAAGCAGAGTCGCCAATTTTGTTATCAGATAAATCAGTAGGTGTGGACACTAACAGATCTCCCTAGATCCACCTGGATCTATAAACAAACAGGGCAGGACACGACTCTTTCCCTAAGTTGCAATCATTGAATCTACTACTAAGAAGGAATGAGTGGCATACCTTTATATCGCTTCCTTAGGTCTCTGTTGTTCCCGCTTCACTCCGATGCTCTTGTGAAATCAGGTCCAAGACAACACAAACCAACCAAAGTGAATATGGAAAAGTATATTCAATTTCAACCTATGCATATGATCAAGGAGTTATGCAATAAAATAAGAATGATTTTATGGGAAAGGGACATGTCGTTGTATTATATTACATGAAAGTAGAAGATATAACCAAATTTCCTTGATGTCGCAAGCTTCCTTTCAGTGACCCTTGGTTCCAACACACACACTTGCTCTACACTTGCATGAAGAAGATCCAATACAACTTGATAGACCAAATAAAGTCTTCAAGATTCTATCCAAACATAGTTCTTCACACAATTCTTTCACCAATTCTTCATTCAATCTTGCTTGACCTTTCCCATGAGAAACCTTTCAATATATAGGAGAAGGAGAGATGGTTAAATGGATGAGGATGATCCCACTAATTCTGAGAAGTCAGTAGGATGCCAACCTTGCGAATGCCAACTCATTTTCTTGAAGATTCTCTTCTAGAACCTTTGTGACCTCTTCTCTTTTCCAAGCTTTGAAACAGGTTCGCACCCTACCTATAGAGCAGACTACGAATAGTTTGCACCCTAAGTTTGTCTTGCCTGCAAGAATGAATGATGTTTGCACCCTGTAATATAGGCAGCCTGCGAACTCATCTTAAAAATGTGTTTTGGGAAGGAGACAGTAGTCACTTTTCTCAGGCAAAAAATCCTTGTGGGAGCCCAAATACATCAGTGTTAGAGACATCACCAAAGTGACCAAAATCATGTGTAACACTCTTACAAATTTATATATGTCATGTTGACTGATATATACAAAAAATAATTGTTGAATTATGCATTGAACCTTAAAAATAGTGTAATGCAAAACCTTTATATTTTATATCTATGTGCGGGTTCATGACTTTATCAATAATGACATCAATATTTTTAGCACACCATCAATGTATGGCCAATGATAATCAATATAAAAATAAACTCACTAAACACATTAATTTTTTTTTGTCTTTAATGGACATAAATAAGTTAATGGATTTTATTAATTAATTAATTGATAAAACTATAAGATCATCCATTGCATACAACTTTCCAGCTACATTGTCTTTTGTACCGATCAACTATCATTCATCATTGTTATTGCCAAGACCTAGTATGGATTTGATGACTTGATCTTGATATTGGTATTAATGTACGCGTGTTCAGATGAAATTGGTGGATATAAACCTCACATTGTTAACTGAAATTTAATGATATAAATAGTTTATTCAAAGCATGTTGTCACCTATGCAATAATGGATTCAAGTTATCGACGAATAGGAACAGAGAAAAAAAATTAAATTAAATATAAAAATTCCACAACATAAAGTTACACTTTGGAAAATCCCAAAAAATTATAGTCAACATTTACACTAATGGGTATTCAGCAGGAATATCGATTGCTATATACCATGGTGTGGCAGGTATAATAAAGGAATTTAGGATTTTATCAACAATATTGCTTCAAGACCATGTGTCAACTGAAAAGGAGTGAATCCTATAGTATTTTTCACCGAGGTTCGATAGTTCCACAACACATGAAAATGTTGACAACCCCGTTTTTAATAATTTGTTGACGACATTAACTCGTCCATTAGGATAGGTGAATAAAAATCATGACAAAATTCAAACTTGGTATAAAGGCCATCAAATAAAAACATTAGGATAGGTGAATAAAAATCATGAAAAAATTCAAACTTGGTATAAAAGGCATCAAATAACAAAATTTTGAAGTGTTTTCCATGATCTGATGTGAGTTATCTAGGGACATGGAGACATGTTATAAAATGATTAAAAAATAACGTTGGTAATATCTTAGAGTCATTTAAAAAAGTAGCCATAGATTTTTCCCATACATTAACAATGGTGTACTTATTCCCATCAGAATATGGCACTCAACATTCCATAAAATTTATGTCCCATTTGTTGAAGTGATCGGTAGAGACAACATGATGAAGTGAAGTAGGAGAGGCTATAAATTTGCAAGTAAAAATTTAGCCATATATTTTTTCCATACATTAACAATGGTGTACTTATTCCCATCAGAAGATGGTACTCAACATTCCATAAAATTTATGTCTGATTTGTTGAAGTGGTTGAAGTGGTCGGTAGAAACAACATGATGAAGTAAAGTAGGAGAGGCTATAAATTTGCAAGTAAAAATTTGACAAAGACTGCATATTTTGATTTTGATAACTTCATTGTAATCATTAAACATCGAGGGCCACCAATATCCCCATGCAAGTTCGTTTGGATAGTGTTTTTTCATAAAAATAATCACCACATGTATGACTACGACAATTATTAAGAAATCTCATCACCTCTTCATGATTAACATATGAGGTATCGAAACAATCCCTCATTTATATAGAGTATAAATTATAATCACATAATTTTTAGCATTGACCAATTTCTATATGATAGAGTAGGATTTATCCTAAAAAAAAATTAGGATATTTCTCTTTGACCATGTTCAATCTTACCACACACAATATCTTCCATGCTTCCCTTTGATCATGTTCAATCTTCCCACACACAATATCTGTCATGCTTCCCTTTGATCATGTTCAATATTCCCAGACACAATGTATGCCATGCTTCCCTTTAATCATGTATAATCTTCCCACACACAATATTTGTCATGCTTCCCTTTACCTCTCTTGACAACACTAAATGTCTTTCTTGAATTCTCTAATTTTGTTCCACAATTCTTTCTAGAGGAATTGTTGAATCCACCTTTTATATTCCCTTTGTTTCCATATATTGAGATTTTGCATATGAATAATCTAATGTGTTGATCTTAAACAAAGAGAATTTTTTTATCGTTGTGGTTATGTTATCCTTTAGCATTACTTTTCGTATGTAATCAATAATTTAATAGACAATCAATATAAATTTGTTGTGTAAACTTGTACCTTATTCATTTTTTAACTAAAGATATTTCCATTTTATCTTCACATATTGTTCATATCTAATTCGATAGAATTTCTAATGTGTTGATCTTAAACAAAGTAAAGTTTTTATTGGTGTGGTTATGTTATCCTTTAGCATGCTTTAGCATTACTTTTTATATGTAATCAATAATTTAATAGACAATCAATAGAAATTTGTTTTGTACATTTGTGCCTTATTGCTTTTTTAACTACAAATATTTCCATTTTATCTTCACATCTTGTTCATATCTAATTCGATAGAATTTCTTTCACATCACGCTTTGGATATTGGCCCACATCATGAAATGTATCTTTCTTTGTTGATTATTTTTTGGAAAAAATTATTCCACCAAAGTAATGCATCTCCTACGATTTTCCATTGAGCACCTCTAACCTTTTAAAAGTCCACAATAATTTTGGTTAGTGAAGACTACTTCAAGTTAACACAACTAGTTGTGCAACTTTGCAACATTGATTCCATGAAAATACTTAAGGGTCATCTTCATTTCCATATTACAAGGAGTGTGGTATCAAATAATGATTCAAATGGGTTTGCACACTGGGTGGTGGTGCTTTTTGATCTCACCATTCTCTTATTGGGTCTAGAATTTGTAATGTTGTACAACTACATTTGTGGTAATTATACTAGAATGTATTTTCATTCTACTCGAAGATTGATCAAATTAGGTGGAGGTGGTAAAACCATGTTTATTGAAGTTATGTTTACAAAAAAACTAATTTGACATATTCTATATGTCATGGAAATCATGCCAAATAGATCTACAAAGGATGAAGTGATTTCTATAGAAGACATTAATTTTGGGGTTAAGCAACTCTCAAAAGTAAAATATAAGGACATTGAAGGTTACCAAGCTAAAATACTACAAATTGGAGGACCTATCTTCATTCCTCACATACATAAGCTCTTCAATTTATCTCTCTAGCAAGGCTTCCCAAAAACTTGGAATCAAAGTTTCATTGTACCTATTTTTAAAAGAAAGAATAAAAACAATCCCTTTAATTATAGTACCATTATGATTTTCCCCATTTTAGCTAACTTATACGGAATTATTTTGGAAAAAAAGATCGGTACATGGCTAGAAAGACATGGAAAAAGAGCTAGAGGCTAGGTTGGTTTTAGAGGCCACCACTCCATTGTGGACCACCTTGTTACATTTAGGATTATTGAAAAGGAATGTTGTAATGATAAAATTGATCTCCTTTGTTGTTTTGATGATTTTAGAAAATCTTTGGACATTATTCCTATGAGTAAACTCTGGAATAGGTTGGAAGAACTTAAAGTCCATTTCAAGTTAAGAGTTGTTACAATAAGGCCATATGAGAAATTTATTGCCAAGTTTAGGAACAATGAAGGTTGGTTGGAATAAATTAATTGTAATATAGGATTCAAGCAAGATTTTCCCCTATCCCCTACTCTTTTTTACATTTATATTGAAAAGTTAGAAGATTGTTTGGAGGATGTAGGTTGTGTTGGCTCGACTCTCGCTAGTATAGTCATTATTCTCCTTCTTTATGCTTATGATATTTTTCTTATCACGAAGAATCTCTATGACCTAGGTAATCAAATAATAATCCTGAAGGAATTCTACTCTAGCATTGGCATGGTTGTGAACAATGAAAAAAATAAAGGTTACGATAAGTAAATTCAAAAGGATCACCTACAATACTTTTTTTTATGGCAACAATATCTTGGAGGAAGTTCCTTCATTCAAATATATTGGAATCAATCTCAACCACAAGCTCAATTGGAACTATAGCGTTGAAAAAAGGATAAATGGAGGTTGGAAAGATTATTATGAGCTTGAAATTAATTTTTAATCAACACACATTTGGCTTTGGGATTAAACAAAATCCTCTTTCATAGTCTCGTCACTTTGGTTATCTTATATGGATTTGAAATTTGGGGTTGTAGTATATCTAGAGAATCATGGAGAAAAATAAAACAAATCCAAAATAATTTTATAACTTATAATCTCAAAATTAAGGGCAATACAACCCTATCCTATCCCCCTCATAAAAGCATGAATTTCCCCCATTGAGAGCATTACTATGAATAGATACCTAATGTAAAAGAACAAGATAAACAACAACATGGAAGACAAGAGGATCCCCAAAATTTATTCAAACTCTAGCCAAAACCACTAGTGGCTCATGCCAAGATGGCATAAAGATGTCAAATGTTGGCTAAATCATTGGGTAATACAATAAGAATCCAACATGAAGAATATCGATAATATTAAAAATATTATCACTTCTAAATTTAAGGATAATATGTGGTGTGATAAATAATTAGAGGATAAAATGAAATTAAAATACTACAAGGAGGTGGTCAACCCTAATTTTAAAGATAAAAATTACCTCAAAGAAGAAAATCAACATTTCTAAAATAAGAACAAACTCTCACTAGCTACATAATGAAACTAGGCATTGGACAACTCCCAAAACACCATGGGATGAAAGAATATGTCATCTTTGTGACACTAACAAGGTAGAACATGAAAATAAATTCCTCTTAGATTGTCATGCATATACCCATATTATATCTCAATTTAGAAATATTTTCCACAATATAGACCTTCCTAACCTTCTAAATCATCAAAACTATGGTGATCTTGGAATGTGTTTGTTGATGTTTTATGAGCATAGAAATGTAATTTTAAATAAATTGAAGCAATCTCTTACCTTCTTAAGGTTTTATAGAACATTAATCATCATCAT
>JZKD02S2168632.1:128481-140273 GCA_000966675.3 Picea glauca | reverse complement strand
ATTGTATAAATTATCTTAATTATCTTATGATTGCCATTTTTATATATTTAATATTATTCAAATTTAGAAAGATTTATTTATTTGCTATAGTTGTATATTTTATATTACTTAAACCTAGAAATTTAAGTGTAATAGTTATCAATTTGCATATTTAATATCATTGAAACTTGACAATAAGTATTCATATATATCTATGGTTCAAAGTCATGGTGATTATACCAGGTATTAGATTCCATTTAATTTAACATGCAAATAAAATCAAGAAATATGTTTCACCCTAAAGAATGATCCAATCATTGTACACTTAACTTCGAATCTATCATGCACATGACACAATAAGGATCATTATCAATGAAAAATAGAATCGACATTATGTTGGAGATTAATAACATAATGAACATCAAATTATATATATATATATATATATTAGATTATGATCCATAGATGATTCTATATATATCATATTTACATTAATTTACATTATATTTAGATATATTTATATATCAATATCATTTTAAGAATATGATCCATAGTGTATTATAGATCACAGGTTATATTAAATATAGTAATCCATAGTGTGTATAATAATAATCTATATTTTGATTTATTAGTGAATGAAGGTTCAACTTTCTCTTAGTTGCATATTTATTATGTATCATATAAATATAAAAGATTACTTTTTAATGAGTCTAATATGACAAAAGTAGTCATCTTTTGGACATTCATCTATTTTCAAATTGTTTCAAATGTAAAGTAACAAGAAGTATATTGTGATTAAATATATTAATGAGATAATACTTCAATATGAATAGGATGAAAGGCTTCTCAAGATATATAATTATTCTTTAAGATATATGATTATTCTTTAATAAGTTATCAAAATGATTTTTTTTTCAAAATTCAAGAGATTTAGGTTGATACTATTGATATGTTCCAATCAAGTAAAAGAAAGGAGAATGCAATATAAATCCTTGAATATCTACATTGATTTTAGCAATGATATAATACAAAACAATAGGGCATTAATTTCAGTCATGATATTAAAAATATGATTTAGAGAAATAAGAGAGTTGAAATGATTTCAATAATGGCATAACACGAAACAATAATGTGCATTCATTTTAGAGATTGTAGAATGAAAAATGATTTAGAGCAATTAATTGCTATGATTTCAATAATGATATAGTGAAAAGCAATACAATCCATTGATTTTAGTGATCACACAATGAGAAATGATTTCAAGCAATTAGTTTCATTGATTTCAATAATGACATAATGCAAAACAATATGCATTGATTTAAGTTATGATACAATGAAAATTTATTCAACATAATCAAGTAGCTGTATTCATTTTAACAATAATATAACATAAAACAATATGGTGCATTGATTTCAGTGATAATGATATAACATAAAACAATAAGGCATATCTATGTAAGTGATGATATTAAAAAAATATTTTAGAGAAATAAGGGAGTCTAAATGAGTTCCACAATGATATAACACAAAACAAAAAGGTGCATTTATTTCAATAATGATATAATGCAAAATAATACAATGCATTGATTTTAGTGATGACATAATAGATTTAGAGCAATTAGTTACATTGATTACAATAATGACATAATGTAGAAAAATATGCATTGATTTAAGTGATGATACAATGTAAAATGATTTAGCATAATGGAGTAGTTGTATTCATTTTAACAATGATATAACATAAAACAATAGGGTGCATTGATTTCAATGATAATACTATGAAAAATAATTATGTGTATTAATTAATTGAGGAAATGAATAGGGTGCATTGATTAATTGAAGAAATGATACAAAGGAAATTAATCCTCTATATTTTTTTCAATTATAAGACACTAGAAATTACCAAGACAAATGAATTTAGCAATAATGAAAACCAATTTCAAAACAAAGATATAAGTTGAATTCCTCTACTTTATTTAGTAAGGTGTGATTTATTTATTAGTATTTTCACATTAAAACCATTATAATATTAAGATATACAAAATGTGAAAAACTAGGGACATGCTTGAATTTAGAAATAACTCAGTGAAAACGAATTTCAAAACATAGATATAAATCAAAAGTCCTATACTTTGTTTGGTTAGGTGTGATTTATCTATTAATATTTTCACATTAAAACCATTATAATATTAAGATTTATAAAATGTGAAAAACTACGGAGGTTTGAAATTCCTCAAGGTCTCACTTTTAGTGCAATATCTCAAGTTAAAGCTTTGCATGGTGTCCAATTTCAACCTCCATTTCCATATCATATATATAAAAAGAAACTAAATTCATTTTCATATGATCTATATAAAAAGATGGGAAAGTGTTGAGGTGTGTGTAAGAGAAAAGTGAAAGAAGATAGATTGAAATCAATTGCTATGATATATATGAGTTATTCAATATCTTAGTTCTTAATTATATGATGTAGTGTATATATCTTAACAATTTCATTTTCTTATTATTCAACATATTCATCACTAAACATTGTTACTTTGTTATTATTTGAATTCATAATGATGTAAATTTCAAAGTATCAAGTTCATCTTAAACATGTACATATAGATAAAGTTTATCATCTAAAAATTTAGCGTTCATGCTCACCATTGGAACCAACATAGATGTTCCATAGATCCATCTTAACTCATGATCTATCATGAGTCCAGAGGGACAAATCCCTCAAGGTGCAAACTTTTCCTCAAGTTTTTTACTCTAAAATGAGGTTTTCACCTCGAGGGATTTGATCCCTCTCTATGCATGATAGATCGAGAGTTAAGATGGATCTATGCTATTATACATATAAATATGATATTAACATAGGTGAATATTGAACTATTGTATTTATGGCCCACATTGAAATTATTTTTTTCTTATTAATATTTTTTAAATGTCTCAGTGATTTGTTTTAAGTGTCACATATCAACTTTATATTAAGCATTGAAGGAATTAATAGAAAGCGCTTTTCGTCCCAATAAGATTTTTTGTACTTTCAATATATATATATATATATATATATATATATATAGTTGAGATTGAAATATTTATTTGTTACTAATATTTTTTTTAGATGATATGTGTATTAAGTGTTGAAGGAATCACACATACCCATAATATGGAGAAGTAGAAAGAACCTATAGAATAAGAATTTTTTTACTTTCAATTACTCTTTCTCTATATAAAATTGATATAAAATTATTTTACTTAAGGTGGATGTTAAAATATTTTTTTAAATGTCACTATATATATATATATATATATATAATCATTTTATTTATGGTCCTTATTGATTTTTTTTTTCTTATTAATATTTTTTTAAAGACCATATGTCAACTCCATAATATTAAGCATTGAGGGAATTACTCATTCCCTCATTCTAAGAAGTAGAAAGCACCTATTATTGAAATATTTTATTTATGGCCGACACTGAAATATTTTTTTTTTTAATATTTTTTTAATGCCACTTGCCAACTCCATGTTGAACACGAAAGGAATTACACATCTCTCTCATAATGGGTTGTAGAAAGTGTCTTTTCTTGTTACTAATATATTTTTTTAATGGCATGTATTAACTCCATATTAAGCATTGAATGAATTACACATATCCCTAGTATGGATAAGTAGAAAGCTTGAAATAAGATTTTTTTTTACTTTCGTATGGGTTGAGAAAAAAAGGAATTACAAATATTCACACTCTTGTGTATACATGTGTGTGTGTGTGTGTGTGTGTGTGATAATATTAAAATAGGTGGACATTGAAATATTTTTTAAATGCCACATATCATCTTCATATTAAGCATTGAAGGAATTACACATCTCATTCCTCATAGTGGGTTGTGTTAGTGATAAAAAATGCACTGGCATTTTTTAAAGAATGATGCCTAATCTTGTAGGGAACATTTGACTAGCTTCCTGAGCTCCAAATTCAGATTTGAAAGCACCATTGGAAAGCTTAGGATTTGTAGATGTCGATCGACTATTCAAGCATGTAAAACTGACTCTCCATGACTAAGAAATTTGATTTTAAAAAAATCTATGCTTTCACCAGCTAACTCGTCTTGAATTTTGCTAGTTAGCTAGTGAAAGCTTTGCTTTTCACCAGCTAAGGAGTAGATTTTTGGGTAAATTAGCTGGTGAAAGCCTTTCACGTCCAGAATAACCAAATTTTTGCCCAGATCAGGATTTTTTGAGTTTGAATGGTTTGAAACCACTTCAAATGGACAGTTGTTGAATTATCAAGTCTGATTCAAAGGCTAGTTTTGAGGGATAAGGTCAAAAAAAGGTTTTTCAACTACATTTGGCATCTTTTTCAAAGGCAGAATATTAGGGGTTTGAAGACACATCATCCAATTCGAATTTTCTCTTTGGAGGACCAAATCAAGCAGCCTTGGGAGGCTAAAACTGCATTTCATCAGCAATCTACTACTCTTAGAGATCATTAGATAGGACCTTTTCTTATTTTGTTTCGATTTTCCATTTTTAGTATTCTAGATCCATTTTTAAAGGATCTCATCCTACACTTGTTGTATCTGTTTTGATTTGACTGTTTTTAGTAAATCTGATCCATCTTTCAAAGATCTAGATTTCATCTTGTAAGGCTATAAAGCCAAAGACATTTGGAGCACTAGGAGGGCAATCTAGGAGACAGTTTTTGGCTATTGTACTAGACTCTTTATTGATAATAGAATCACAATCCTCTTTTGTTTTCAATGACAGTTTTTCTCATATTTTCACCATTCTGTACTTTATTTCAGTTTAGCTCAGCTTCTAAGAACCGTTATCTTCTTATTAAGCTCATGAACTTGAACTAAAGGTTTTCTTGCTATCTTGTATGACCCTGCACATTGTTGTATTTGGTTATCTAGACTAGTATTCTTCATCTCCTATTCAAACTTTGTTGTCTGATCATTGAGTTCTAAAAGCATTGTCTTACTCGAATGTATGAAGTGGTCATTTTCATTAGCTATTGAGTTATCCTATTGTTCCAAGCATACAAAATCTACCATTTTCTTAAGTTACCAAGCATTCTTAGCCTACAACCCTAAGGAGTTTCTTGGAGTGATAACAAATTGGCACCGTTGCCGAGGAGAGGAGATCGAAGCTCAGCTTCCCCGGGAGACGACATAGATCTGATCTTTGATGATAGACAAAGGTTGGACACTACATTGGTTGTAATAATCTATCTGGCGACTCCATGAAGGATGAATTCGGTGGTGACTCCACTGTTCTGAAATCCGTTGGCGACCCCACTGGTATGAAATGAATAAGATCTTATCTAAGAGGTATGCATTCTATGATTTTTCAAAAATTGTTGGTTTCCCTAATCCAGTGCCCAACAGAGATGAATGGGAACGCAGCCTTCCTAGATTTTGAGAAGAAGAATGGGAAGTGCCAGCTGAACACTTGTTGGATTTTCATGATTTTATTCATCGACTTGAAATTGTACATGAGGATGTTCAGATCCAGCTCTTCTTTTTCTAATTAGAGGGAATTGCTCGTGAATGGTGCCGGTCTCTTCCTAATGCAAGTGTTAGTTCTTTGACAAATTTCCATTCAAACTTCAATTCCTTTTGTAAAGAACTTTTTCCAGATGATTTTCTCTATCTTGAATGTTGTCATGAGTTTCATTTATTGACTAGAGATTTAGATGTTCATGAAGAGTACGCTGCTATGGAGAATACTCTTCAGTATCCAGAAATCATTGATCCACATTATGATAGCCATGAGGATGCCCTTAACATTGTATCGAATTCTTCTATTAAAGATGACTGTCATGATGATCAAATTGTTTCTTTCGAAATCTTTAAAGATGATGATCAGATTATTCCTTTTGAAAACTTTCAAGATGTTGAGCAGATTGATAAATCAACAAGTGACATTTTCAGATTTGCAGAAGATCATGAGGGCACCCTATAGTTTCAAGATTTGTAGGAACTAAAAGTTTGTAGAAGATACAAAGAGAGTGATGGTGAAGAGGAGCAGAAAGGTTTTGATCAGAAATTGAGTTTGTATTTTCCTCCAACAGAGATTAAGCAGTCTACATCCAGCACTGAGATCAGTGAAAGAAATCAGCAACATTGCAGTCAGTTGGATCAGCAACTCAAAGAGGTATTTCATCATAACTTCAATGACCCTTTTGCTAACTATCTAGAGTCTATGAGCAGCATGGATGTTAAAATAGTTTTGTCAGAAGAATATTGTCTTTATCGCCCTTTCAAACCTCTTTTCTATATGATATGGCTTCCTTTATTTTTCGGGGCAAGATTTAGCACGATGTCAATAAATCAGTTTCTCACATGGCTTCATTGGAAGCATGAATTCACTTGACAAGAGGTAGGACAACTGGTTAGAAGTAGGAGTAGATAGAGAATGATTTCGTCATCAAGCATGGTTGAAGATTCTTTTCAGATTGTCAGTTTACAACAATTATTTGTTTTCAGTAATGTATGTTCTGGGTTTGAATAAAGATTGCAGAGGTCTGGCGACAACATTTGAGACTCCATAAACCAATGGACTGGACACTGGAAGACTGTGAATGTTCATAGGTTACAGGTTTTTTCAGAACTGCATTTATGAGGTCAAAAATGTTAGCAAGGCAAAAGGTTTCTATGTGCTTTTACAAATTCGAGTTTTAAGGCTAAGCTCGAGTTCCACATTGCTCTAGCTTCATGTGCCCTGCACAGTTACAGACCATACATAGGTTAGTCATATAATCAAATCAAAGTTTAGTATAAAGTTATCAAATCCCAACACTGAGTGCCAGTTCTTTTTTACTCCATCATGAGTCATTTATATATGAAATTCATATCCCGATGTACATGGGATTTCTACTCAGCAAATAAAATAAATAAAACAAACAGTCAAAATGCCAGATGCCCAATGAACAGGCAGAGAAGTTGTTTGCAACATCCAATGAGTACAACTGCGTGTTGAAGTTTATGATAAATCAAAGGTATTTGTTGCATGCAAATCAGGCCATGAGCCAGAAACCTTTATTCCAAGAGAAAGAGTTGAGTGCCCACTTGTCAAATACATGCGCAGGTGTCCTGTGGTGAAGTATATGCATGGTTCAAATTTTTGACAGGTTGATGGCATATGGCCACGAGCAAAGAGACATGAACAGGTAGATTTGCACCAAGAATTCACTGTCACTCAGATGAATTACATCCAGCGCTCAAGTGGTCTCAAATATGCCATTCATTATCATCTAGTGGAAAACGTAGATGAGTGTATGGTAATCAACAATAAATCCATGTATGGCATTTGAGTCCAGGGCTCCTGATCTTCTAAAAACAGTTTTCTCCACTGTTTCATGTAGTCAATGAATTGCCAAAATGCAATAGATAAAGAGCAGATGAATTTTCTACCAAACGATGAGATGCTCACTTGTCGGGTCGAGTTCAGTCTCGCTCAGCCTTTCAAGCGCACCTGGATCACGGGTTTCCTCCACATGACGAATTTGACACTCAGGAACATGCCACGATAGTGTAGCTGTGTTTGCCTTGCAGGGGAAAACACTGCAAGAGTATTGGTGGTGCACTGAGAGGGCTCTTGATAGGGGTCCCGGCGATGGCCCTGATCTGATTTTTGACGATGGTGGTGACATTATCCTTCTGATCCATGACGGAGTGAAGGTCAAGGAAGATTGGATCGGGTTGTTCTCTGTAATAGATATCACATTTGCAGTTGTACCTATATCAAAGCAGGTAATTTCAATCTTAACATCGTGCATAGGTATGGTGTTTCTTGCTTGGTTGATCGATCATGCAAATCATGCCAACAACAACTTGAAGCGAATCTTGATTCAACAACCATATTTTTGGGTAGCCAAAAGAGGAGGCAAATCCTATTTCAACCCTCGATAAACTCAATGAGACTCTAGAGATGCTCGAGAAGAAAGAAAAGGTCTTACAAAAGAAGATCCGAGAAGAGGTTGAGAAGGAAAGGGAGTTCAGTTAAGCAAAGAACAAAAAGCGACAATACAATGCTTGAAGAGGAAGAGACTCTATGAAGTGAAAATATAACCGCTTGGAAATTACCAGCTAAGAATCCATGATTAGATGATCATGTTGGAAGGTGCAAAGGCAACAACAGAAACTGTTGCTGCGTTGAGGACTGGAGCATCAGCCATGAAAGAAATGCAGAAAGCAACAAATATTGATGATGTGGATAAGACCATGGATGAGATCAATGAACAGATAGAGAATATGAAGCAGATTCAAGAGGCCTTGGAAACACCTATTGGTGCAGCTGCAGATTTTGATGAGGACAAACTGGAAGAATTGGAGGGAGCAGATTTGGAGGAGCAACTTCTCCAGCCTGCAGTTACTGCCCCAACAGTGCAATATACTCCAGCTAGTCAACAACTCACATGGCCAACACGCCAGCAGGCACGTCAAGAAGAGGAGCTTGCTGCACTGCAGGCAGAGATGGCATTGTAAAAAGATTTGTGCATCTTATCAAGATGGTACTATAAATATTGTTGTTTAATCTCTGTTTCTAGTGATGTTTTTGGCCAACTGTCTTGGCTATGCATGAAAAGGATTAGGAAATCGGGAATCAACCTACACAGGAAGTCCCTGATATATCTGAGAGAGAACCCACTCGAGATTCAGGTGCTTCTATGCTAGTGCAAATCGTAGAAAGGTCCTTTTCAACAACAAAACCACATAAGAAACAATAATGGCAAGACAAGTAACTGAATTGCTCAAGAAATAGACATTGTAGTTGCTCAAAATGGAGATCGTCCTTATTTTAATGAATTGTTCCATGAAGCTCAGGGAAGGTTAACTAGGCAAAAGGATATTGACTCGGGTGGATATTCAAAGGAAGAAGTTCAGTTTTTACAGAAGTAGATGGAACGTGAGGAGCATCCCATTTTTCCTCTTTTTATCTTGGCAACAATAGAAGTAGGCAAATTAATCTGGATGAGCTTCATCAAATCTACTAGGAATTTGGTATTGTTGAGCTTGAGGAAATGATCAAAGAAGTTGATCAAGAAATTCCCATATTCCCTAACAAGAAGATCCTTCTTGCGCTTCTATCAAATTCCTGCCATAGATAACAACAATGGTGCATTTGGATTTCCTTTTTGTATGCTCTGCAGTTGTGGTGTCATTGCTTAAATTATTTCTATATCTCTAATTTGTTTTTTCCTCGCTTGCTTAGCACATCAATTCTTGAATCAAGCATTGCAGGTCACCTCAGGTTCAAACATCAAGTGTCAACAACACTTTATTGAGCAGCTGCTAAAGAATCTAACACTCTATGCGGGATCATTACTACTCTGCATTATTTTCCTCTCAAAGATAAAACAAAACTTTCACCAATGCAGAAGGCAGAATTATAACCAGTTAGCTGATGAAAGGCAGAGCTTTCACCAGCTAACTAGAAAATCTTAAGGCGAAATAGCTGGTGAAACCTGAGACTGGCCAACGAAGGTGTATTTTTGCCCAGATCGAAGTTTTTCTCCACCAAATCAAGAAAAACTTAGCATCAAAGATTCGTGGAAGATTCTCAGACTAAAGAGGTCACAAAGGAGGCATATGATATGGTCTTAGAAGATGACATTTTCAGTTCAATAGTTGCAGCTGTTACTGAAGGTCATTCCATTTTATAACAACATGAAGGTTTTAATTCGGTACACAATATCCTCAAATATTGGTGAAATTGCTTCAATATTTCTAATGGCAGCTCTAGTACAAGATGGTCATACACTTGTAGGTTTTCCCCAACTCAGGACATGAGACCAATGGGAAGGGTTTTAGGTGTCTCTTTTCAAAGAAAGATCACATGTTTTCTCTTTCAAAGCTTATCCATATGATTACTTCTCAACTGGAAAAGCTAAATCTATAACCCTTAATGATTCATTAACAAGGTTTTCAGCCATTGGCTTATAGAAGGAAGAAGATCTCTGATATCTATATTCATCATGGCTAGGCAACCAATATCCATATTTGTGGCAATATATATTGGGTTTTGGTACATTTTATTTCAGAGGACCTAGGTGGTTGGCTTAGTCTTCTAACTCAATATGGATCAGTCTAAAAATCTTCTTCCAGAGTCCTTTTAGGGAAATGACATGATTGAACAACTTGCATTGATATGGAGATCGAAACAGAGATGAACATTGATTCACAAGGTGCAATGATTCTCTTCGAAGAAACCGAGCAGGGTGAAGTGTTTGATTCAACACACTAGGGCATGTCAAGACAAATTCTTTGTATCTGAAGCTATTGGAAAACTAAAATTCAAAGACCTCAAGCTACCTGCAATACTCTCATTTCAAGCTTGAAGTTATCTTGGAATTTTCAAAACCATGGTTACATATCTCACCATCCTGCCTATGTTCAACACTTTTCTTCTTAATGAAGATATTGCCACAATAGATGCCATGTCAATGTGAAAACAACATTTCCAGAGGAGTTTGAAGCAGACATGCTACAGATAAAGAAGATTGGGAAAGGCAACAACAAACTTTGGAAAATAGCCAGATGATAAATTGTAAAGGCTGAATGACTCCATGCCAAATACTAAAGGCACGGGGTCTGCCAGGTTCTTGGAGACCTCGCAGGGAGGTCTCCATCCCAGTTGGAGCCAGATGTTAGCGATCAAAAATGCATTGGCATTTTTTAAAGAATGATGCCTAATCTTGTAGGGAACATTTGACTAGCTTCTCGAGCTCCAAATGCAGATTTGAAAGAACCATTGGAAAGATTAGGATTTGTATATGTCGATCGACTATTCAAGCATGTAAAACAGACTCTCCATGACTGAGAAATTTGATTTTAAAAAAATCTGCACTTTCACCAGCTAACTCGTCTTGAATTTTGCTAGTTAGCTGGCGAAAGCTCTGCTTTTCACCAGCTAAGGAGCAGATTTTCGGGTAAATTAGCTGGTGAAAGTTTGTCACAGCCAGAATAACCGAATTTTTGCCCATATCAGAATTTTTCGAGTTTGAATGATTTGAAACCACTTCAAATGGACAGTTGTTGAATTATCAAGTCTGATTCAAAGGCTAGTTTTGAGGGATAATGTCAAAAAGAGGTTTTTCAACTACATTTGGCATCTTTTTCAAAGGCAGAATATTAGGGGTTTGAAGACACATCATCCAATTCGAATTTTATCTTTGGAGGACCAAATCAAACAGCCTTGGGAGGCTAAAACTGCACTTCATCATCAATCTACTACTCTTAGAGATCATTAGATAGGACCTTTTCCTATTTTGTTTTGATTTTCCATTTTTAGTATTCTAGATCCATTTTTATAGGATCTCATCCTACACTTGTTGTATCTGTTTTGATTTGACTATTTTTAGTAAATCTGATCCATCTTTCAAGGATCTAGATTTCATCTTGTAAGGCTATAATGCCAAATACATTTGGAGCACTAGGAGGGTAATCTAGGAGACAGTTTTTGGCTATTGTACTAGACTCTTTATTGATTAGAATCACAATCCTCTTTTGTTTTCAATGACAGATTTTTTCATATTTTCACCATTCTGTACTTTATTTCAGTTTAGCTCAGCTTCTAAGAACTGATATCTTCTTATTAAGCTCATGAACTTGAACTAAAGATTTTCTTGCTATCTTGTATGACCCTGCACATTGTTGTATTTGGTTATCTAGACTCGTATTCTTCATCTCCTATTCAAACTTTGTTGTCTGATCATTGAGTTCTAAAAGCATTGTCTTATTCGAATGTATGAAGTGGTCCTTTTCATTAACTATTGAGTTATCCTATTGTTCCAAGCATACAAAATCTACCATATTCTT
>JZKD02S2168632.1:112755-128431 GCA_000966675.3 Picea glauca | reverse complement strand
AGTTTCCTCCTTGGAGTCATAGGTTCAAATCTAGAGGAGGATAGGGTATGTATAGCTTTGTAGACTTTAGCAGTCAAATTGTTGCATGAAGGGGGTCCCATGTACTACAAACAAGGGGGTCTCATACATCAATTCAGTGTGTAGCTTGGTTGTGACCTTAAAAATAGATTATGATGATGATGATTAACATTCTATAAAACCTTAAGAAGGTAAGATATTGCTTCAATTTATTTAAAATTACATTTCTATGCTCATAAAACATCAACAAACGCATTCCAAGATCACCATAGTTTTGATGACTTAGAAGGTTAGGAAGGTCTATATAGTGGAAAATATTTCTAAATTGAGATATAATATGGGTATATGCATGACAATCTAAGAGGAATTTATTTTCATGTTCTACCTTGTTAGTGTCACAAAGATGACACATTCTTTCATCCCATGGTGTTTTGGGAGTTGTCCAATGCCTAGTTTCATTATGTAGCTAGTGAGAGTTTGTTCTTATTTTAGAAATGTTGATTTTCTTCTTTGAGATAATTTTTATCTTTAAAATTAGGGTTGACCACCTCCTTGTAGTATTTTAATTTCATTTTATCCACTAATTATTTATCACACCACATATTCTTCTTAAATTTAGAAGTGATAATACTTGTAATATTATCGATATTCTGCATGTTGGATTCTTATTGTATTCCCCAATGATTTAGCCAAGATTTGACATCTTTATGCCATATCAACATGAACCACTAGTGGTTTTGGCTAGAGTTTGAAGAAATTTTGGGGATCCTCTTATCATCCATGTTGTTATTTATCTTGTTCTTATACATTAGCTATATATTCATAGTAATGCTCTCAATGGGGGAAATGCATGCTTCTATGAGGAGGATAGGATAGGGTTGTATTGCCCTTAATTTTGAGATTACAAGTTATAAAATTCTTTTGGATTTGTTTTATTTTTCTCGATGATTCTCTAGATATACTGCAACCCCAAATTTCAAATCCATACAAGATAACCAAAGTGACGAGACTGTGAAAGAGGATATTTTTTTTATCCCAAAGCCAAATGTGTGTTGATTAAAAATTAATTTCAAGCTCATAATAATCTTTCCAACCTCCATTTATCCTTTTTTCAACACTATAATTCCAATTGAGCTTGTGGTGGAGATTGATTCCAAGATATTTGAATGAAGGAACTTTCTCCAAGATATTGTTGCCATAAAAAAAAGTATTGTAGGTGATCCTTTTGGATTTACTTATCGTAACCTTTATTTTTTTCATTGTTCACAGCCATGCCAATGCTAGAGCATAATTCCTTCATGATTATTATTTGATTACCTAGGTCATAGAGATTCTTTGCGATAAGAAAAATATCATAAGCATAAAGAAGGAGAATAATGACTATACTGGCGAGAGTCAGGCCAACACAACCTACATCCTCCAAATAATCTTCTAACTTTTCAATATAAATGTAAAAAAGAGTAGGGGATAGGGGAAAATATTGATTGAATCCTATATTACAATTAATTTCTTCCAACCAACCCTCATGGTTCCTCAACTTGGCAATAATTTTCTCATATGGCCTTATTGTAACAACTCTTAACTTGAAATGGACT
Organism: Picea glauca; assembly: GCA_000966675.3. Classification (NCBI taxonomy): domain Eukaryota; kingdom Viridiplantae; phylum Streptophyta; class Pinopsida; order Pinales; family Pinaceae; genus Picea; species Picea glauca. Next base: position 126,818 of record JZKD02S2168632.1, on the reverse strand, counting down.
TTAAGTTATTCCAACCTATTCCAGAGTTTTCTCATAGGAACAATGTCCAAAGCTTTACTAAAATCAACAAAACAACAAATAAGATCAATTTTATCATTACAACATTCCTTTGCAATAATCCTAAATGTAACAAGGTGGTCCACAATGGAGTGGTGGCCTCTAAACCTAGCCTAGCCTCTAGCTCTTTTTTCATGTCTTTCTAGCCATGTACCGATCTTTTTTTCCGAAATAATTCCGTATAAGTTAGCTAAAATGGGAAAAATCATAATGGTACTATAATTAAACGGATTGTTTTTATTCTTTCTTTTAAAAATAGGTAAAATGAGGCTTTGAGTCCAAGTTTTTGGGAAGCCTTGCTGGAGAGCTAAATTGGAGAGCTTATGTATGTGAGGAATGAAGATAGGTCCTCCAATTTGTAGTATTTCAGCTTGGTAACCTTAAATGTCCTTAGATTTTCCTTTTGAGAGACGCTTAACCCCAAAATTAATGTCTTCTATAGAAATCACTTCACCCTTTGTAGATCTATTTGGCATGATTTCCATGACATATGGTATATGTCAAATTAGGTTTTTTTGTAAACATAACTTCGGTAAACATGGTTTTACCACCTCCACCTAATTTAGTCAATCTTTGAGTAGAATGGAAATACATTCTAGTATAGTTACCACAAATGTAGTTGTCCAACATTACAAATTCTAGACCCAATAAGAGAATGGTCAGATCAAAAAGCACCACCACCTAGTGTGCAAACCCATTTCAATCATTATTTGATACCACACTCCTTTTAAGATGGAAATGAAGATGACCCTTAAGTATTTTGATGGAATCAATGCGTCTTTTGATGGAATCAATGCTGCAAAGTTGCACAACTAGTTGTGTTAACTTGAAGTATTCTTCACTAACCAAAATTATTATGGAGTTTTAAAAGCTTAGAGGTGCTCAATGGAAAATCATAGGAGATGCATTACTTTGGTGGAATATATTTTTCCAAAAAATAATCAACAAAGAAAGATACATATCATGATGTGGGCCAATCTCCAAAGCGTGATGCGAAAGAAATTATATCGAATTTGATATGAACAAGATGTGAAGATAAAATGGAAATATCTGTAGTTAAAAAAGGAATAAGGTACAAGTGTACAAAACAAATTTCTATTGATTGTCTATTAAATTATTGATTACATACAAAAAGTAATGCTAAAGAATGCTAAAGGATAACATAACCACAACAATAAAAACTTCACTTTGTTTAAAATAAACACATTAGAAATTCTATCGAATTAGATATGAACAATATGTGAAGATAAAATGGAAATATCTTTAGTTAAAAAATGAATAAGGTACAAGTGTAGACAACAAATTTATATTGATTGTCTATTAAATTATTGATTACATACAAAAAGTAATGCTAAAGCATGCTAAAGGATAACATAACCACAACGATAAAAAAATCTCTTTGTTTAAGATCAACACATTAGATTATTCATATGCAAAATCTCAATATATGGAAACAAAGGGAATATAAAAGGTGGATCCAACAATTCCTCTAGAAAGAATTGTGGAAAAAAGTTAGAGAATTCAAGAAAGACATTTAATGTTGCCAAGAGAGGTAAAGGGAAGCATGACAAATATTGTGTGTGAGAATATTATACATGATCAAAGGGAAGCATGACATACACTGTGTGTGGGAATATTGAACATGATCAAAGGGAAGCATGGAAGATATTGTGTGTGGGAAGATTGAACATGATCAAAGGGAAGCATGGAAGATATTGTGTGTGGTAAGATTGAACATGGTCAAAGAGAAATATCCTAATTTTTTTTTAGGATAAATCCGACTCTATCATGTAGAAATTGGTCAATGTTAAAAATTATGTGATTATCATTTATACTCTATATAAATGAGGGATTATCATGAAGAGGTGATGAGATTTCTTAATAATTGTTGTAGTCGTACATGTGGCAATTATTTTTATGAAAAAACACTATCCAAAAGAACTTGCATGGGGATATTGGTGGCCCTCGGTGTTTAATGATTACAATGAAGTTATCAAAATCAAAATATGTAGTCCTTGTCAAATTTTTACTTGCAAATTTATATCCTCTCCTACTTCACTTCATCATGTTGTCTCTACCGATCACTTCAACAAATGGGACATAAATTTTATGGAATGTTGAGTGCCATATTCTGATGGGAATAAGTACACCATTGTTAATGTATGGGAAAAATCTATGGCTACTTTTTTAAATGACTCTAAGAGATTACCAACGTTATTTTTTAATCATTTTATAGCATGTCTCCATGTCCCTAGATAACTCACATCAGATCATGGAAAACACTTCAAAATTTTGTTATTTGATGTCTTTTATACCAAGTTTGAATTTTGTCATGATTTTTATTCACCTATCCTAATGTTTTTATTTGATGGCCTTTCTACCAAGTTTGAATTTTTTCATGATTTTTATTCACCTATCTTGTAACGAACCTCCCATTTCGTTACGACAACAAGCCTCACATAACAAGTGCATTTTTTTATTTTTATTTTTTGTGTGTAGGAAGGTAAAATGACATTATACTCAACATCATAACACGATGATGAAAACAATGCATGCAACTCATGCAACAAAAACATAACAGCCTAACATAAAATCACATCAAGCACCTGGAAGTAATGTACAACATTCAATTGATGAAGAATAAGAATGACTACCCGCCCATCCTACCCTGCAATGGTTTGGACCTCCAGGACACATAAGCAATGCTCAAGCCCAGGTTCCCATTGATTTCGACCATTTAAGGTCTCAAGGCTGGCGACTATTCTGAGGAGGAAGGAGGTGTCTACATCCCTCCCAAAACACATGAGACCAAGATGACTAAGCTAAGTGACAACATCAAGATCATTCAGGCGCAACCATCATAAAAATGACACATGTAAATTGAAATTTCACGACGAGCGAGAGAATTATCACATTCATGCATTACAATACAATTTACAACATCAGTTTCAAGAATCAACATCATTGTCATCGAGAAGCACACAACAAAAAGTCAGGTTATCATACGCACTCATCGATCATTGTGCGCATTGATCCAATTAGGAGGAATCATGCCGCCACATTGCAATAAGCACAATAGTAACTAAGGCGCAAAATTAAACAATCCTAAACTTTAAATCATGACACAAATCCCAAGCACCAGAAGTCCAAAACTTAACTGTCATACCTTATACCAACTCTATAAACGAAAGCACTCTAATTAATCAAGCCAAACGAAGTGCAAGGTAACCACATACAATACAGGTTTAAAATTGCACGACAACCTAGATGTATCTCATTAAAATTTTAGCATCGTAAGAACTATTTCAAGTACATAGTATCCAACCTCAACTAATATTAAAAACATAAACAATTCTTCCCTACTTTCTTCTAAAAATACAACCCATTAAAACACTATAAAGAAATGAAGTATCTTATGATTAATAATTTATTATAAAAAAAATTCATCATACAAGGATTACATGAACAACTTTCATGCTCTAAATAGGTACTTTAGCTTAGTGCATGTTCTAAACAAATTAGAAAACTTGCCTTCTACTTGTGCAATAAAATAGTGCGTTGTCCTAAAGTCATCAACTATTAAAAATAAATTAAAAACTACATTGCCATTCACAAGTTCCTATAATAAAGTGCTATTCTAGAACAATCAAAACTTAAAAAGGAAATTATAATCACACCACCAATCCTCGTGTTCTCAGTTTAATGTGTGGTTTAAACAATTTAACAACTATTATAAGCAATATCGATCATTGCTTCCATTCCTCCCTTTTTTTTTTATTCAATGCGTTATGCTAAAACCGTTAACCAACAATCATCAAGCAAATGGAAACCACTACTTTCCATTCCCGTAACCTTTTTCATAAGGCTCCATCCTCAACAAAATTTAAACTGTTATAAAGCAAAAAAAATCGCTAAAAAGGAAAGACGCACAGGTGGGTATGGTTGTCTAGAGGTTTAAGGTTCAAAAATAAATTGCAGTGGAGAGTAATATGGCTGCCAGGGTATCATCAGTATTTATCAAAGTGAAATCAACACTGTCAAGTAACATAAATTCGCATCGGTAACAGATAACGTTTTTTTGGAAAAATCAAGTCTTCGAAGGGTAGATTCACCAAGGTAACATATGTATTAGCACAACAATATTCTCAAGAAAATCCTAGCCCAAACTTAGACTAACACGCTGCCACACCAAACGAAAACGTAGGCAGGTGAAGGAGGCAAGGACTCACGTAGACCAGCCACACAATGAAAGGGGAAAAAAATCATCCTGGAACGATTCCATCTCAAAGAGTAAAAGAACAAACCGTAGCCTGTCTACATCTTCAACACTACGCAGACGGGTTATTCAACAAATAAAAAAAAAATCTTGGTAGAAATTTAACTGAAGGAGATAAATTTAGAGCACTGTCAATTAATTATTAACTCGTAGGCCAACATTAAATTCGTAACAACCATTTATTAAAATGCCAAATGTTTAAGGGATTAAATGTAAGAGACGATTATAAGAAGGGGTAAATGTAAACTGATGCAGGAGCATCTACACTTCATCAAGCGAGCCAGCGCGTGGAAAGAGAAGAAAAGCTGGACAGCGCTAGCACATACATTTTTGAATTACTTTGAAAATATTGTTGCGCCGTCGTTTGAATGAAAGCATTCATATGAAGCGCCTTTGTATTGCATTATAGATAAGAAGGCATTTAATAGTTTTAATGTTGTTAGATAGGAATTAACTGCAGATTAGACAGTTTTTCTTTCGAGAGGGAAAACGGAATATAGGCACCCTCCTTTGTGACATTGTATTATTCTCATTCAGATTATTCAGCATTAGTATTGAGAGAAGAGGAGCAGAATAAAGAACTTGTGAAGAACACCCATGTACAGTTATTGAATTAATAGGAAATCTTTGATTCAATTCCATGGATGTGTTTGATCTCTATGTGTTGTTGATATTATGCTGTTCCATATTTGCTTCCTTATATGCTTATCTTCTATATGCTGCGTATGTGATTGCATATCAGGTTCAAAACCTGAGGGAATGAGGGAATAAGTTTCAATTGTTTCTTTGGTTGAGCCGGGAGATTCCTGCATAGAGTGCAGTTGAATTCCTCCGCATAGAGTGCATTGAGGAGGCTCACAATTAAACTCTTATTCTCATCGAACCAGAAGTCGAATTGTGTTTCTCATGTCGTGCAGAGGAGTGCAGACCGAAGTAAATATATCAGTAGCAAGCCTGAGAAAAGGAAGGTCAGGGTTGTCGTGATTGTGAAAGCGCAGAACCTGAAAGACTTCAAGTACTGTTGGGAGTGGTTGAAGGTTGAGCACCGGGAGTGTGCGCAAACACTCTGGAGGAGTCCGAGTGAGTATAAGCTCAGGAGGGATAGTATCTTTGTTTCAGTTGCACAGGACGAAGCTGGTGAAACGGAGAACTCTTCAAGAGGAAGAGAATCGACGAATTGAATTTGTTGTAGAGAGTCACAAAATTTTGCAGACCGTAAGATCGCGGAGGAGTTGCGAGGGGGTTAACTCGCAGGTGCACGAGAGAATCCGTTCGTCATTGAACATCGACATATCGGGATTTGTGAGTGCAAGAGTTTCATGCACGACGAAATCGCGAGTTGCGATTTCCCAATTTAATCAGAGCCGTCGACCATCGGAGGGACAGGTGGCACGAGATCCTGAGGAGTCAGGACTCGACACTTTGATGTTTTCGAATTCGAAGGGAGCACGGAGAAACCGCGAAGCCCTGAGTTGCGACGGGTCCCACGGAGATGGAGCGGAGGACACCACGTGGCATCGCATATCAGCGTTCGGGGTTTTGGAAGGTGAGTAAATCGCCTCCTTTCATCTGTCGATTTCCTGATAGGGAAATCCCCGATACACAGAAGTGTTGACCATTGACATCGGGGATCGGGGTTCGGAGTTTCATATTTCACGAAAGTTGTGCACAAGGTTCGTGAATCCGCGAAACCCGATTTCCCGACTAGCGAAAGGGATATCGCCGAGAAGTGTACTATGGGTAAAAGACTTCCGAGGGAGTCGGAAGAGTTTGTTAACTCTTCGGGCTGTGTTGTTGAAGGTCCTGGCGAGAGAGACTGTGCCGTAGAGGGAAGAGAGGTTGCAATCAAGTGGTATTAGAGCAGGAAGTGGAGTTCTTTTTGTTTTCTGAAGCAGAGACAGAAGAGACATAATGTCGTCCAGGAGAGAAAGGCAGTCACCTGATCGTGAGGACAGGGATGCCCGGAGAAGGGGAAGACCGACAGGTAATGCTGAGATGGAACGCCAGATGCGAGATCTCCGAGCCAGGATGGAGGAGATGGAAACTGCGTAGAGACGCGGAGCTGGCACTGGAGAGTTCAGCGATTTTGAGGTGGAAGAGGAAGCTGGACATGACCAAGAAGAGGTCACAACAGAGAATGCCTCGACAGAGAGGTTGATCAGGGCCATTTCAAGGATGGGCTCAAAGACAAAGATGGACATTCCCGTCTATGAGGGAAGTCTGAATGTTGAGGAGCTGCTGGATTGGATCCAAGCACTCGACACCTACTTCTATTACGAAGACATCGAAGAGGACAAGAAGGTAAGGCATGCCGTCACGAAGCTGAAAGGACATGCATCCTTATGGTGGGACGAGATGCAGGCGGACAGGCATTCCAAAGGTAAATAGAAGATGAAGAGCTGGGATCAGATGATCGCTAAGATGAAGGTGAAGTTCATTCCGAGGGATTACCAGATCACTCTGTTCAAGCGCATGCAGAACCTGAGACAGAAGATGATGATGGTGAAGGAGTACACCGAAGAATTCTACAGGCTCAACATTCGAGCTGGTCATCGGGAGAGTGATGAAGAAAAGGTGGCAAGATACCTGAATGGTCTTAGGTATGACATTCAGTATGAGCTGAGTATGGTTACCATCCGCACAGTTGAGGATGCGTAACAGATGGCTTTGAAAGCCGAGGAGAAGCTGAGCTGCAAGCAGGGATAGCGAGGGCGAGGCAGAAGCCAGCCTAGAGGCAAAGCAGTTGCCCAAGAGGGAACTCAGAAACCCAAGGAGGAGTGGAAGAGGCCTCAGGGTAGAGTTGAAAGAGGTGGTACCTCACAACAGAGGCAACCACAAATTGAACAGAGGCAACAATTTTCTGAGCCGAGGAGACAACAAGATGATCAGCAAGGAGGATATGTTGATGCCAACACATTTCCTCATACCCGAGGTAGAGGAAGAGGCAAAGGAGGAATTATCACCTGTTTCATGTGTGGTAAAGACGGTCACAAAGCCATGGACTGTCCAGAGAGGAAGATGGATAGAGGAAAAACTCACGTCGCTGAGGCGCAGAGGCGTGACATGGAGGATGAAGACACTGGAAGTGGGAAGTCACTGACAGTGCACAAGGTCTTTTTGAAACCTGAGAAAGAGGTGGAGGACACAGCTCAAAGATGCAGACTATTCCGGACCACGTGCAAGACCAAGGGCTGGAAATGAAAGGTCATAGTGGATAGAGGAAGCACCGATAATATCATTTCGACCGAGATGGTGGAGAAATTGGAGCTGAAAACGAACAAACACCCGAGTCCATACAAAGTGACATGGCTGTAGAAAGGACACCAGGTATGTGTTACAAAACAATGCTTGGTTAATTTTAAGATGGGTAAATATAGGGATCAAATTATGTGTGATGTCATTCCCATGGATGTTTGTCATGTATTATTGGGAAGACCATGGCAGTTTGACAGAAATGTTGTTCATGATGGGAGGATGAACACATACACCCTGGAGAAGGATGGAAGAACACATACATTGCTTCCGGGGAAGGATAAGAAGGTGGAGCCGGAAGTAACCAGCACGATACTTCTCATGAGTGGGAAAGAGCTTCTCACAGAGCTGGAGAAGAATGAAGATCCACAATTCTTTGTTGTCAGGAAGCCGAGAATTGTCCTGACAAGCACAAGAGTGGATGACTTACCGGAGGAGATTCAGGAACTGTTGGGAGAGTTCTCCGATATCATCGTGGATGAACTACCTCGTTCGTTGCCACCGGTGAGGAGTGTGAGTCACCACATTGACCTCATACCTGGAGCAAGATTGCCGAATAAGGCAGTGTACAGGTTGACACCTCAGGAGAATGAGGAAGTCAAAAGACAGGTACAGGATCTGCAGGATAAAGGACTGGTTAGAGAGAGTCTCAGTCCATGTGCTGTTCCGACAGTGTTAAGTCCTAAGAAGGATGGAGGGTAGAGGATGTGTACAGACTCCAGGGCGATTAATAAGATCACCATCAGGTATAGGTTTCCACTACCGAGAATGGACGACTTGATGGATTGCCTGAGCGGGGCAAATTATTTTTCAAAAATTGATCTCAAGAGCGGATACCATCAGATCCAGATGAGAGAGGGAGATGAATGGAAGACAACATTCAAAACAAACGAGGGTTTGTACGAATGGTTGGTCATGCCGTTTGGATTGAAAAACGCGTTGAGCACATTTATGAGGCTGATGAATGAAGTCCTGCAGGAATTGATTGGCAAATTTGTGGTCGTGTATTTAGACAACATATTCATTTTCAGTAAAACCAGGGCTGAGCATTTAAGACATTTGGCCATTGTAATGAGAAGGCTACAGCAGGAGAAGCTGCTGATCAATTTGAAGAAGTGTTCCTTCCTGCAGACGGAACTCATATATCTGGGATTCGTTATTTTGGCTAATGAATTGAAGATGGATCCTGAGAAGGTGAACGTAATCAGGAATTGGTCATTGCCAAGGAATTTTTTTGAGGTAAGGAACTTTCCCAGTTTGGCTAGTTTCTACCGAAAGTTCATTCGGAATTTTAGTGGAATCAGTGCTGCAATGATGGACACTGTGAAGAAGCGGCATAAGGTTTTCCATTGGACAGCCGAGGCTGAAAGGAGCTTCAATCTGTTGAAGCGAAAGATAACAGAGCAATCGGTGTTGGTGTTGCCTGACTTTCGGAAAACCTTCCAGGTGAAATGTGATGCCAGTGGGTATGCTGTTGGAGGGGTTTTGAGTCAGGATGACAGACCTGTTGCATACTACAACGAGAAGCTAGATGATGCAAAGCTGAAGTACTCCACGTACAATAAGGAGTTCTATGCCATCATACAGGCATTGAAAAAGTGGAGGCATTATCTCATACCCAAGGAATTCGTTTTGTACAGTGATAATCATGCATTGCAGTTCGTAAGTCAACAGGAGAAGTTGAATCAGAAGCATGCAAAGTGGGTAGAGTACATGCAGAATTTTACATTTGTGATAAAACATATTTTGGGGACTGCGAACAAGGTGGCTGATGCCTTGAGAAGGAAGTGCTTGTTGCTGCAGGAGTTCAGAGTCAAAACCTTGGGTTTTGAAAATTTAAAGGATATGTATGCAGGTGATGCAGACTTTGGTGAGGCATACGAGGCAGCCGAGAACCCAACTCTCAGGGATAGGAGTCCATGGATTGACTACCTGATCCAGAATGGATTGCTTTTCAAAGGCAATCAACTATGTATTCCAGATTGCTCTATGAGAGAGAATTTGGTAAAGGAGAAACACAGCGGAGGCTTAGCAGGTCATTTCGGACATGACAAAACATTTACCAAGTTGAGCGAATCGTATTGTTGGCCAGGAATGCGTGCATATGTTAAAATATTTGTTGACCGATGCAGGATTTGTCAACACGCGAAGGGCAGAAAGTAGAACACAGGGTTCTATCAGTCGTTGCCCATACCCGAGAGGCCATGGGAAGCCATTAGCATGGACTTTGTGTTGGGTTTGCTGAGAACACAACGAGGAGTTGATTCCATTTTTGTAGTGGTGGAAAGGTTCTCAAAGATGATACATTTCATTTCGTGTCATAAGACCAGCGATGCAACCCACATCGCGAACTTGTTTTTCAAAGAAATCGTGAGATTGCATGGATTACCAAGAAGCATAGTCTCGGATCAGGATACGAAGTTCATAGGTCACTTTTGGAGGAATCTATGGAAGAAGCTGGGGACTGACTTGGCATTCAGTTCTGCTTACCATCCACAGACAGATGGGCAGACGGAAGTAGTCAACAGAAGCTTGGGGGATCTGTTGAGAAGCCTGGTGACTGAGCATCACAATAGTTGGGACTAGATCTTACCTCAGGCAGAATTTGCGTACAACGATTCAGTGAATCGGAGTACAGGTAAGAGCCTGTTCCAAATTTTGTATGGGACACAGCCGAGAGGAGTTTTTGAGCTCAGGGAGTCAGAACAGGCTGAGACTAGCAGTGCGAGGGCTGAAGAATTCGCTGCGGCAATGCAGGAACTTCACGCGGAGGTGAAGCAGCGACTGCAGAAGGAGAATCAGGAATATAAACACAGAGCCGATCAGAGAAAGAGACAGCTTCAGTTTCAAGTTGGGGACATGGTTCTGGCGCACCTAAGGAAGGAAAGGTTCCGAAGGGGAACATACAATAAGCTCAAGATGAAGAAAATTGGGCCGTGCAGAGTCCTGAAGAAGTTCGGGGAAAATGCATATGAGCTTGAATTGCCAGAGGGCATCGGGATATCTTTGATTTTCAACATTTTGGATTTATACCCCTATAGGGCTGAAGAAGCAGGCACTGGAACTGAGGAACCAGTGGTCCAGTGGCAGAAGCAGTTGCCAGTTGCACAGAAGCCTCAAATGGACTGCATACTGGATAAAAGAGTTGGAAGGAAGACCAGGAGAAAGAAATACTTTGAGTACCTGGTAAAATGGAAAAAACACCCAGTGGAGGATGCCAGCTGGGAAAAAAATGCAGTGATACAGAGGCATGGTCACACTGTGCAGGAGCTCATGGAAAGGAGCCCATGAAATCTTTTGAGCTGAGGAGTATGATGCAGGAGAATCTACACTTCATCAAGTGAGCCAGCGCGTGGAAAGAGAAGAACAGCTGGACAGCGCCAGCACATACATTTTTGAATTACTTTGAAAAGATTGTTGCGTCGTCGTTTGAATGAAAGCATTCATATGAAGCACCTTTGTATTGTATTATAGATAAGAAGGCATTTAATAGTTTTAATGTTGTTAGATAGGAATTAACTGCAGATTAGACAGTTTTTCTTTCGAGAGGGAAAACGGAATATAGGCACCCTCCTTTGTGACATTGTATTATTCTCATTCAGATTATTCAGCATTAGTATTGAGAGAAGAGGAGCAGAACAGAGAACTTGTGAAGAACACCCATGTACAGTTATTGAATTAATAGGAAATCTTTGATTCAATTCCATGGATGTGTCTGATCTCTGTGTGTTGTTGATATTATGCTGTTGCATATTTGCTTCCTTATATGCTTATCTTCTATATGCTGTGTATGTGATTTCATATCAGGTTCGAAACTTGAGGGAATGAGGGAATAAGTTTCAATTGTTTCTTTGGTTGAGCCGGGATATTCATGCATAGAGTGCAGTGGAATTCCTCCGCATAGAGTGCGTTGAGGAGGCTCACAATTAAACTCTTATTCTCATCGACCCAGAAGTCAAATTGTGTTGCTCGTGTCGTGCAGAGGAGTGCAGATCGAAGTAAATATCTCAGCAACAAGCTTGAGAAAAGGAAGGTCAGGGTTGCCGTGATTGTGAAAGCACAGAACCTGAAAGACTTCAAGTACTGTTGGGAGTCGTTGAAGGTTGAGCACCGGGAGTGTGCGCAAACACTCTGGAGGAGTCCGAGTGAGTACAAGCTCAGGAGGGATAGTATCTTTGTTTCAGTTGCACAGGACGAAGCTGGTGAAATGGAGAACTCTTCAAGAGGAAGAGAATCGACGACTTGAATTTGTTGTAGAGAGTCACGAAATTCCGTAGACCGTCAGATCACAGAGGAGTTGCGAGGGGGTTAACTCGCAGGTGCACGAGAGAATCCGTTCGTCATCGAACATCAGCATATCGAGATTTGTGAGTGCAAGAGTTGCATGCACGACGAAATCGCGAGTTGCGATTTCCCGATTTAATCAGAGCCGTCGACCATCGGAGGGATAGGTGGCACGAGATCCCGAGGAGTCGAGACTCGGCACTTCGGCGTTTTCGAAGTCGAAGGGAGCACGGAGAAACCGTGAAGCCCTGAGTTGCGATGGGTCCTATGGAGACGGAGCGGAGGACACCATGTGGCATCGCATATTGACGTTCGTGGTTTTGGAAGGTGAGTATATTGCCTCCTTTCATCTGCCGATTTCCCGATATGGAAATCCCCGATACACAGAAGTGTTGACCGTTGACATCGGGGATCGGGGTTCGGAGTTTCATATTTCACGGAAGTTGTGCACAAGGTTCGCGAATCCGCGAAACCCGATTTCTCGACTAGCAAAAGGGAGATCGCCGAGAAGTGTACTGTGGGTAAAAGACTTCCGAGGGAGTCGGAAGAGTTTGTTAACTCTTCGGGCCGTGTTGTTGAAGGTCCTGGCGAGAGCGACTGTGCCGTCGAGGGAAGAGAGGTTGCAATCATAAACGCCCATAAATACATTGTCCAAAAAATGATTAGTAAAATGTAGGGTCAATCCCTGTCTAGGAAGGAAAATTGCGGGTAATAACCATACCATACTCGGGTAAAATCGCTGGTGTAAAAAAAATTTATGGGAAGAATCGCTCAATTGAAATAAAAATCACACAGGATAAAGAGATGTCGATTTCAATCCCCAAGTCATCAATAGGTAAGGAATCACAATTAGATAATGAAATTGCAGAGCCATATAATCGGTAAAGGAAACACATTCAGAAAAATAAAATCTCACAATTGATTAAGGGTTAAAAAAAAGGGACGCAATGCACAAGGGTGATCTTGTTGTAATTTAGGGCATACCCTTACTGTTAATCAAGGGGAAACACAGTCCCAAGAGGTAAGGCTGTCAATGAGAGGGCAAAGTGCAGTTAATAAAACAAGATTTTACAACAGTTAATCGGATGGGCAGAAGCTCCAACTAAAATTCATCAATATTAAGGAGCAGAGGTAAATTCACAGCGTAATAGGCCAACCTTAAAAACTAACACATATATAAGTTGCGAAGGATGAATGCAACGAAGTGCCCAATCTTCCAGTAATATAAAAAAAACACAGGGATACATTCATTCGACAAATAAAAAAATAAAAATGCAGAGTTAAAGAAACTTGGCCATCAAGCAAATTAGGGTTATTTAAATGCATCAAGGAGCAAGGCGAACCTTCAGCCAAGGACAACATCAAGGGTAGCCGACTAACAGGTTCGTCCTTCACTCATCATCCTCGCACAGAAAAACAGGGCGTTGAGATCCATAGGTATTTTAATGCTAAGGCGACGATCGTAGATCAAGATCTTGGCCGACTGCTCAGGCGAGGACTGAGGAGCTAGGGATTAAAGGAAAACAACCAATATGGTCACAATCAACACCACAAGGCGGTCACAACATGCCGGGAAACGAAGTTCATGGGAAATCAATCAACCAATGAATCAATTAGGCTATAAAAATTTTAGTCATGAAACTAGGCAACCAGTTTACCTACCCAATAAACATGCAGATCCAAATCATAAATCCTACAACAATCTACCATTCAAATGAAGAAAGCGTACCGTTGCCTATTCGTCCGCTCTGAGTGACGTCCGCGCGCTCCGTGCAACTTCTGCTTGTCGACCGACGAGACTTCACCGATACCTCCCAACCAATGCTAGGGGTAGTCTTCTTCCCCCTTACCCCCCTGAGCCACAAAGGGGCCACACACTATCCAGAGATTTTGACTAGCTCCCAGCTCGCCTCACAAGGCTGAGCTACCACTCCTCACCCAGCTGGGTATCCCAACTCCTACAAGTTAAATCAATCAAGTAGATATTTCTGCAGTGTAATGTTACGCAAACATAAGATGATCCTTCATCCTTCATCCTTCTCCTTCGTTCTTTATATAGAGTTTCAAACTTCTCCTTCATCCTTCATCCTTCTCCTTCGTTCTTTATATAGAGTTTCAAACTTCCTTTCTTTCCTAAAATCTCATTTAATTAAAGTTTTAAAAATAAATTCCTAAAAATTATTCCCCGTACAAG
>JZKD02S2168632.1:94003-112705 GCA_000966675.3 Picea glauca | reverse complement strand
AAATTAATTTCTTTAATTAATTAATTATCTTTATTTCCCTCACCCACCTAGAGTTACTCCTAGAATCACTCCTAGGTGTCCCCAAATTCTCTTACAAGTTTTAATGGATTTCCCTATTATTAAATTGTAAATTTAGTTTAAATTAGAAAGCTCTTTAAATGGTAGATTCTTTACTAAGTTTGACTTTCCTCTTTTTCCCTTATGTTCCCCCCTTTTCCCTTTTTATGTTTACCTCTTTTCCTAGTTTCATAATATTTTAGATTCTCCCTCTTTCCCCTTTTTACTTAGAACTCAAAAAGGCATGTGTGGAAATTAACCCCTTTTTTCCCCTTTCTCATTTAATTAGTATATTTTAAATTATCAAAATAATAAGACAATTAATTCCCCTTTTAAATTTTATTTCAACATATTTTTTATGAATAAATTAAATTTCTTACTCCCTTCGTGTTACAAGATTTAACGAAGATCATAATTATTATTTAAGTTGTTTTTATTTTTGTTATTATTATTAATATTATTTTTTATAGATAGACAAAATTTTACCACTAGTGTAATTTAGACTCAGACGTTAAATTTCATATTGGGCGACATTTAATTAGGGAATTTGTTTAAAAAATACTTAACATGTTCTTCATCCTAATGCCATCTAGGTTCATTCCTCTATCATCAACAACACAACGTGCCCTTTAGGACACACTAGGTGCTCCAAGGGTGCCACTCACCTCATCTGTTCCCTTGCGCGACATGCCCTTCAGGATGCACTATGTGCTCCAAGGGTGCCACTCGCCTTAATATGTTTCCTTTGCATGATGTGCCCTTCAGGACACACTACGTTTTCCAAGTGTGCCACTCGTCTCTTAATATGTTTCCTTTGCGCGACGTGCCCTTTAGGACGCACTACGTGCTCCAAGGGTGCCACTCACCTCTTGACTGACTTGGTAGACATCAATAACCCCTGGAGTCAACACTCCCCCAGGTGAACTTGTGGGAGACTAAGGGCCTCTAAGGAATAAGTCCACTGCCTTATTGCATGCCCCTTAGAATCATCATGAGCGACTATCGTAGTCTGCCCTCACGACATCGTGGGTCCTCTCGAATTAGGTAATTGTTAACCTACAGTTCGATCCATAGTGGGAGTGCTAGTAGGCTGTGGCAGGGCTATTGTCCACACCTCTCCCTCAACATCTCTAGTAGTCGTGCGTGACCCCTTTACTCCATATGTGAGTCTGGTCGGCAAGCTATCGTCAGCCTGCATCATCAACAAATCATGTCAGAATATATCCATATCATATCATCTAATCAGAAGCACTAAAATCACAGTAAAACAATCAAACTCCAATGGTACACTCCCCGACTCGATCCAGAGTCCAAGGGGTTCCATCGATGCCTCGGAATCCTCTAGGTCCATAATCTTGCACACTCAGTAAAATCGAGTCAATAGCACCTTTCTATGTCAAAGCAGTAAAACAACATGTCATCAACCCATAATGCCTCATAATCAAAATCAAAAGTTTTAATAGAATAATAATCCAGATCACTTGTGAGCAAGTGTCCTCAAAGAATAAGTTCGCTCAGTGCACCAGAGTGAGATGTTACATATCCTAATGGATGATTTAATGTCGTCAACAAATTATTAAAAACGGGTTTGTCAACATTTTCATGTGTTGTGGAACTATTGAACCTCAGTGAAAAATACTATAGGATTCACTCCTTTTTAGTTGACACATGGTCTTGAAGTAATATTGTTGATAAAATCCTAAATTTCTTTATTATGCCTCCCACGACATGGTATATAGCAATCGATATTCCCACTGACTACCCATTAGTGTAAATGTTGACTATAAATTTTTGGGATTTTCCAAAGTGTAACTTTATGTTGTGGAATTTTTATATTTTTTAATTTTTTTTTTCTCTGTTCCTATTCATCGATAACTTGAATCCATTATTGCATAGGTGACAACAGGATTTGAATAAACTATTTATATCATTAAATTTAAGTCAACAATGTGAGGTTTATATCCACCAATTTCATCTGAGCACGCATACATTAATATCAATATCAAGATCAAGTCATGAAATCCATACTAGGTCTTGGCAGTAACAATGATGAATGACAGTTGATTGGTACAAAAGAAAATGTAGATGGAAAGTTGTATGCAATGGATGATCTTATAGTTTTATCGATTAATTAATTAATAAAATCCATTAACTTATTTACGTCCATAAAAGACACAAAAAAATTAATGTGTTTAGTGAGTTTATTTTTATATTGATTATCATTGGCCATACATTGATGGTGTGCTAAAAAAATTGATGTCATTATTGATAAAGTCATGAACCCACACATAGATATAAAATATAAAGGTTTTAGATTAGACTATTTTTAAGGTTCAAATCATAATTCAACAATTATTTTTTGTATATATCAGTCAACATGACATATATAAATTTGTAAGAGAGAAAGAAAATGTTTTATACTCTAATGGAAATGTAAATTAAGAACATTTTATTTCCATATTTGACAACATAATGACCTTTTATTTCATGTCGTTGTCTATTTCTTATTTGGCATCGGGTTTGGAGGAGACGAGATTGACGATGATGATTTCAAAAAGTGGATTGTAGGTTTTACACTCATCTTCTTGAACCAATAAGGTCCATGAAAGGATTAGAATAGGTGCATCCTAAAAAACGTTCTAATCACGTTAATACATAATAATATATATATCATGCTAATAGATAATAATTAACTTAGAAAATTACCAAGTGCCACATAATTGGATAATTAATACACAAGTGCATCATAACCTACACAAATCAATAGCACCTTTAAATATGAATGTGATTGATGATTGTTGATGATCGTTGACACTTTGACCATTGATCCTTTTCTTTATTTTTTCATTACAGAACTTACCATTGCCATAATTCAGAGCCTACAATGATAAAATCAATATTACAAAAAATCAATACTACAAAATCCAGGCTTTGATCAACTGTCTTGCAATGACGACATAATCCATCCTTTGTTGAAATTTCTTGCAACTATGGCAGGTAATGATGTTATGCATCCTTGTTGAAATATACCATGAAATTACTCCTAGATACCATGTCTTTTGGAGAATTCTTAATTTTCCTAGAAAAAATTGATGTAAAACAACGAGATGCCTAATCAACCATCAAATAACCTAAGAAATGAATGAAAGATTAGTGTGACAATAATCAATGACACCTATTTATTGTTAAAGAAATATGTCTAAGAAAATATGAACTCCTTTGGTACTACCATTTCAGAATAGATCATGTCTTAAGCCTATTAATCATGAAGGATTTCTATCAAGGGAGATTGTCTATGAGCTTTACCTAAAAAATGCATATGCTTGATTGATGAAATCAAACACTTTGTAAAATGTGTTCTTAATTTCCTCTCTTATTTTTTTTGTTTTTTTGAAATTGTGCCAAACATCATTTGGTTTACTCTTACATTTTCTCATCACTTTTACTTCTAGATTAACCATGGATTTCATATGACATTGGATTTGTAGATGGTGTAATTGGTTGGATTCAAAATCTAAAAAAAAATCGATTAACCATTTATTTCATATGGCATTGGATTTGTAGATGGTGCAATTGGTTGGAAGGGACACAACTATCACACATTGAATGGTAAACCATGTACTACGTAGGAAAATAACCAATGGGGAATTCAATTTTAATGCGTAGATTGGGGAATACAATGTGGATAATGTTATCCTATACTTGGGATTGGATGTGAATGTACTACCTAAGAAGACATGGGAGATGATGGGTGAACCTTAATTAATATGGTCTCCTGTCCAATTAAGGCTCACGAATCAACATAAGATATTTTTGGTAGGGCGACTGACGGGGGTACCTATAAACATAGATGGGCTACGCAACATGACATATTTTGAAGTGATTGAGATTGTAGATTATAATCAACCATATCTAGTTTTAATGAGATTGGACTGGGTGGTTGATAACTAGGAAAGTATTAACTTGAAAAGAAGGGAGATGATCTTCGAGGTTAGGGATCTAAAGGTTATTGCACCCTTGGAACCATAAGAAGGGAAGAGATATACAAAGCCAATAAGAGAGAATGACATGGACAATTTGTATAAAATGATTTCACGCATGGAGTATTATGTTGAGACAACAATGGATGGTGTGCTTAGTTGCCGAAGATTCAATTCGTGTGCGTCAGATTTGGAATTTGGTCTAGAGAATTGGAAGTAGAGGATGCATGAAGTATGAACTAGAAGATGTGCCCGTATAAATTGATATTTGCGCGGGATTGATATTTGCCCATATAAATTGATATTTGTGTAGGAAAAGAACCAATGGGGAATTTAAGTTTAATGCGCAGATTGGGGAATACAATGTGGATAATGTTATCCTATACTTGGGATTGGATGTGAATGTACTACCTAAGAAGACATGGGAGATGATTGGTGAACCTTAATTAATATGGTCCCCTATCCAATTAAGGCTCACGAATCAACATAAGATAGTTTTGGTAGGGTGACTGACGGGGGTACCTATAAACATAGATGGGGTACGCAACATGACATATTTTGAAGTGATTGAGATCGTAGATGATAATCAACCATATCTAGTTTTAATGAGATTGGACTGGGTGGTTGATAACTCAGAAAGTATTAACTTGAAAAGAAGGGAGATGATCTTCGAGGTTAGGGATCTAAAGGTTATTGCACCCTTGGACCCATAAGAAGGGAAGAGATATACAAAGCCAATAAGAGAGAATGACATGGACAATTTGTATAAAATGATTGCACGCATGGAATATTATGTTGAGCCAACAATGGATGGTGTGCTTAGTTGCCGAAGATTCAATTCGTGTGTGTCAGATTTGGAATTTGGTCTAGAGAATTGGCAGTAGAGGATGCATGAAGTATGAACTGGAAGATGTGCCCATATAAATTGATATTTGCGCGGGATTGGAACAAAACTATATGAACCACACATGTATGTTGGAATAATTGAGATTAAATTGTTTATAAAATAATTTGAGTTATAGTTACCTAAATAGCAGAGGCTGTTAGCACAAGATGTCGTCTTAAAAGAAACTCGATCAAGATGGTGGGTCACGCACAGACAAAGCGTTAAGGAATAGGCACAATGTAGTTGACTCATGCAGATACGCTTTGGACCTGAAGTAGAAGTAAGTGCACATAAATACACAGGAGAAATTGACCCAGCGGATCATGTGGGAAAATGTAGGGCTTTATGGCGCTCAGTATCAGAAGGAGAATGGATGCACCGATTCATACACACATTGGATACAATCCCGAGGAATTGGTATTTAGAATTGGATTTGTGTAGAGAGGCAAAAGCATAGGAAGGATTGGTCCATATATTCAAAGTCACGCTCACATTTGAACATGAATCTCCCTCCATATAGGTATCCTTATAGAACATCCAAACATATATCTTCTAGAAGGACGAATCAGTGGAAGAAGATCCCTTAGATAGTGTGCACACAACCAAATTAATGGTCCAAAGATATTGGAATGATATAATTTCACAGAGGAGGAATATGATGAATGGGACCCCAGGAATGTCTAGGTACCAGAAACAAAAGGCACACACATAGTAGAAGGATGAGAGCTGGTATCCACTGCATACACACAACCAATAAAAACAAAGAAAGTCAACATTGGGACAATGTAGAACCCTAAGTTTGCACACATAGGAGACTATTGGAATGATGAGACAATTGATAAAGTGGAAAAATTATTACGAGAATATCAAGAATTATTTCCCACAACATTCTCCGAGATGAAAGGGATAGCAGACGAATTAGGAGAGATGAAGATTCCACTAAAACCTGGAGCTAAGCCAATACGATAGAGACCGTATAGGATGAACTCGAGGTATAAGGAGAAGGTTAAGGATGAACTTGATAGAATGATTGATGTTGGCATCAATGGTGGTGTAGGACAAGAATATTGGAGGTATTAGGATCTACATTGACTTAAGGAAGTTGAATGACGCATGCTTAAATGACCTATTCCCAACACCATTCATTGATGAAGTACTAGAGAATGTTGGAGGTCAATAAGCATATTCATTCACTAATGGATTCTCTGGGTACCATCATATAAAAATCACACAGGAGGAAAGACATAAAACCACATTTGTGATATAATGGGACAATTATCAATACACGGTGATGCCATTTGGATTAAAGAATGGCCCTACAATGTTCTCTAGAGTGGTTGTGGCTGCATTCAAAGAGTTCATCCATAAATTTTTGGAAGTGTACTTAGATGATTGGACAATATTAATTATATTACATGATCATATCAAAGTTCTTCAAGTCATGCTAGATCGATGCAGATAGTCTCATATTTCGTTGAACTTAAAGAAATGCATCTTTCTTGCACCATTCAGAATTCTACTATGACATATAGTATGTAAGAAAGGCCTATTGGTTGACCCATCCAAGATCATCGTGATTTTCAAATTAGCATCGCTGAACTCAGTTAGACAACTACACACAACTTTGGGCCATACGGGTTATTACAAGAAGTTTATTCAAGGCTACGCGCAGATTACAACACCCATGGAAAAGTTGTTGAAGAAAGAAGTTAAGTTCCAATGGAATGAGGATTTCTAGAAGGGGTTGGACACATTGAAACAAATATTGGTCACTGCACCCATTTTAGTCTTCCAATATTAGAACAAATAGTTTCATTTCCATGTCGATGCATCATCCATTGCAATGGGAACGATGCTCTCACAACTAGGAGAAGGCACAGTCGATCATCTGATTGGATTCGCGAGTTTGAAACTATTTATATCTGGAAAAAATTATATCACTATCGAACGAGAAGGTCTGGCCATGGTCTATGTGCTCCAGAAGTTCATAAATTACCTACTTGGGTGTCACTTCAAGATGTACACAGACCATTCTGTATTAAAATACTTAGTCAATAATCCTATCTTAGGGGGAAGAATATGTAGATGGCTGCTACTATTTCAGGAATATGATTTTGAGGTCATCGTAAAACCGGGGAAACTCAATGTAGGACTAGATCATCCCTCATGGATCTTGACAGGAGAGGATGCAAGTAATTTATATGATAATTTACCAGATGCACAGTTATTCACAGTCAGTATGGTGGATGATTATTTTGCGGACATTGTGGAGTTTCTATATATATGTGTGGCTCCCTCCGAAATGACGGTGGCACGGAAGAAAAAATTGATCGTCAAGGAAAAAGAATATCAACTAATTGTATGGAACTTGTATAAGTTAGGGGAAGATGGAATCTTGAGGTGTTGCGTACTAGAACACGAACGAACAACCATATTGGAGGAAGCCCAGGACAAGATTATTGGAGGACATTACACATGAAATGAAATGGCATGGAATATTTTATGCACATGGTTTTGGTGGCCTACACTATTTAAGGACCCAAAGGATTATTGTCATTCCTACGAAATATTCCAAAGAGTGGGTAAACCATCTCGATGTGATGGAATTTTGTAAAATCCTCAATTTACATTGCAAGCATTCGATAAGTGGGTTATTGATTTTGTGGGTCCCATAAACTCACACACAAGGAGATCAGGAGCAAGGTGCATCATCACTGTGACTGAATATTTAACCAGGTGGGCCGAAGTAGCATCGGTTGCAGAATTCACTACAGAGACTGCCGTGTAGTTTCTCTTTGAGAAGATAGTCACCAGGTTTGGATGTCTGGGCATATTACTTAGCTATCAAGGTACGCACTTTATTAACCAAACCATTGCTGCATTAAATGAGGAATTTCAGATTCATCATTAGAAAAGTACACCATATCACCCTCAGACTAATGGCATAATAGAAGTGTTCAATAAAATTTTGTAGAATGCTTTGACAAAAATTTGTAACGTTGGAAGAGACGACTGGGACTTACACATCCCTTTGATACTATGGGCATACATAACTATAAGTAATAATTTAATAAGGAATACATTGTTCTGGTTGGTCTATGGACAAGAAGTAGTAATTCCAATGGAGTTCATTGTACCTAGACTATGCATTGTAGCCATCACTGAGCTTTCAAACACAGGTGCAATAGAGGAGATATTGGTGTAGTTAGTCCATCTTGAGGAGGACAGGTTTCTGGTTGGATTCCATCAACGGGTGAAAAAATCCAAAGAGAAGGAATGGCATGATTGACATATTAGAACCAAGAAAATCCAAAAGTCCAAAGACAAGTATGATACATTTAGAGGAAAACACGATCTGGATGTAAAGAGAATCAGTGACTGAGAGGTCAAGTTCAAGACGTAGGTTTTGTCCTGCAAGTTGTCGTGTAAATGTAAGAAATACCAGGTACCAATGGCAGTCATCGTCACGATAGAGAGATGCGAGGAAGGTGTGCAGATGAATTGGGAAACCTTCCTCATGAATCAATTCTTGCAGGACTACATAGAAGCCCTGGAAAAAGGCATGTAATTTCATTACACATGGCTACTTATTCTCATTGCGTTGGTTGGATGGAAGGTGTTAGCACTAGAATTCACCTTCATATTGCATGGAAGGCAAGCCTAGTACCCATCAGGTTATATGTGAATGTAAGAGTGTTTTAAAGGGTCAAATGGAAAAGACTCAAAATGATAATATCCCAACTCAGAAACAAGGCTAGCAATGCATCAACAATCAAGGTCTTGGCTAACTTCAATTAGTAGTTTGGGAGTAAATATGAATAGAGGAAAAACTTGAGTGAGAGGAGTGTAGAGACTGCTGCAAACATCAGGTCTACAAAAATTCTAAGGAAGAAAGTTTCTAATCACAAGATCTTCTTGACATCAGAAACTAAGGAAGCTAAATAAACATCATGATAATATAATGATCAAACATCCACCATAACATCACCAAAATTATTCATGTGAATCATTCAAAGCATGAAAATTTAGCATCAAAAGAAAATAGAATGAAAGAGAAGATGATTTCTATTAGTTAAAAAGTCTTAAGTCCAGTACATAGCTAGATCACAGTCACTTCATATAAATATTACAGTCTAAGGGAGCCTTGCTCAACCATCCAAGCCTACTAAATCAATTGATCTATCTATTTATAACAAAAGGGAGGCAAAAAATAGAGGTATGAGTTGGCTTCCTTCCCTTGAAAAACTCCAAACATTTATTCGATTTAACAACTTATCTAACCAACTATGCTATAAAACAGGAAAATGTTGGTGACTAATCCAATTGAACTTCAAACTTATTTGATTCCCTTTGTTGTGCATCTCTTTGTTTTCCATTTGTATTTTAAATCATGTGGTTGTCTTCATGATACCAAATTCCTTATCCATCATCAATCTATCCCAAAGCTGTTAGTTTGGTCCTCCTATATCCCTGGTGTTTGTTGCCAGCTTCCTTGGGTAGCAAATATGGGTAGCGCATTACTAGGAGAAAAGGTAGCTCCATTGTGCTGCATATGTGTGCTAGCTTTTTCCTCTATGAAATATTTGGTAGCACCTGTGTGTAGCACCACTGAGTTGCATATCTTTACAAACTCTTCTCTTTGTGCAATATTACGTAGCGCAGTTAGGTAACATCCCTATGTTGTGCTCGTATGAAAATTCTATTATATGCCAAATATTAGGTAGCACCTGTAGGTAGCACCACTTAAGCTGCGTCTATGTGCAGATTAGGTAGCATTTCCAAAAAATCACTGCATTCAATCTTGAAAGTGTGCAGAGAAATTTGTGGTCTTTCATGATGACAAAACCATTTCAATTAAGTGCCTTGACTGTACAATGGGTAGTGCCTTTTTACCATTGGGGAAACTAGCACTTAGAAAAAAATCAAAACCCATCTAGTTAAATGATTAGCAGCCTATATGATGGCACAACTAGGATGTGCATATCAGTTAACCCTCCCAAAAAGGAACAATTCTAAAAAATGGGGCTTAGCATTACCATCTATTTTGTCATTTTGACACTTAGCCTCACACTCTTTCTGGTAGAAAGAGGATCTTCAATTGGAACAACAGACTTATTCTTCTTAGCATTGACATGATTCTTCAATGTAGTTGTGCTCTCCTTAGCTATTGGTTTATCATCCTCAATGGCAGCTTCAACCAACACTTGTAAATTTCTTTGGGCTGCCTCATCTTGAAAGTGTTTTAGCTCTGCCTTTAATTTCTTGTTCTGAGACTGAAAGCCTCTATTTTGTCTGTAAATATTCTTCAGTTGTTTATGAAGGGGAATATCCTTTCTCTCTTAAAACCTTTCCAAGTCAAGGGTATGATTAAAACCAACCATGAGCTCTTCCATCTGAGCCAAGTGGACCTTGTCTTCTTCTTTAAGACAAGTTGTTTCTTTTCTTGCATCTCTAAGCTGCTTGATAAGTCTTTTGTAGGTCTGACTGTTAGGATGGAAAATCACATGCTTAGTCTTAATAGTATTTTCCTCAGAATCCTCTTCCTCCTGCATGGGAAGCGTCTTGTCTACCTCATCAGGTTCCTTGCTGGATCTACTTTTATTCTTCTTTCTCCGCACAGGGGTTTCATCTTTTCTTTCCAAAGGTCTTTTAGTACCTTTACCCTTATGTACATGGGTTTCTTGCTTTCCTTTAGTAGACTGAAAGCTACATTTACCCTTCTTCCTCTGAGTAAGGGTTTCTGATTTCTCCCCCATAGGCGTTTTAATGCTTTTTCCCTTCCTCTTTAGAATAGGGGTTTCTGGCAAAGGATGTTCTTGGAAAACCTCCTTAGGAATTGATGACTATGTGAAAGGTCTTTTACCCTTGATTTAAACCGTTGGAGGAGAAGAGGGGAAAGAGAAGTTTCTTCCCTTTCTTAGATGTAACTTTGGTAGAATAAGGCATCTCTTCTAACCCTAGGGGAGGAGGTGGTGAAAAATCTCTGTGTGGAGAAGGAAAAACTTCCTCCTTGGCTTCCATGACCTTCTTTCTGATCTCCAAAAGTTGAACAGGGGCTCATAACTTTATATTCATGCTGGTCCCTTCTTTAGTGGCACTGGTGGGAGATAAAGGACCTGCAATATGTGATTGAGGAGTGGATGCTATATTCATCTTGAAGTGAGAAGTAACCACAAAATTCTCCTATGAAATCTCTTTCTTTCCCAATTCCTCAGAGACTAACATTCTGATCAATTCAGAGGGAAAAGGCTATAATCCACATCCTTAGATTTGTCTTGAACCCTATCTAACATTTTACCTATGCTTCTTAACAGGTAATAGGGAATATTCATCTCAACCTTACTAGTAAAATGTAGCAACATTATTATATGGTAATGGTACAATGTGTTAAATCTCCCTTCACATGTAAAATATCTTTGTATGATCTTCAATAATCTGTCAAACTATTCAACCAATTGACTTCTTGGCATACTCTTAGAAAATGCATTGCCATGATATTTAGGTTTAAAAAGATCTTTTGCATAGGATGAACTCAAAACCATGGCCTTGAAACACTTTTCACCTGTAATGGGGATCCCTGTTGCAGCTGAGATAGAGGCTTCAGTTACCTCAAATTCCAAATCCCCAACCATGGTTTTCCTGCCATCAAAATGTAATGCAAACTATTTTTCTACCTCTGGGTGGCCTCTCTGCATGTTCTGACAGAAAGAGAGACACCCTACTCTCTGAAAGACATCTCTAGCCATGGGCTCTATATAAAAAATATGCATTTCCAGTGGTTTTGTCCTAACTATCTTGCCTCCATTGTGTGCCTTCTTTGATTGAGGGGTCTCCATTTCTCAGAATGAGGGATCTTGAAAGGCTCAAGGGATGGTAATGATCAGGGAGGCTTTGAATAGAATTTCAAATATACAAGGCCGACCCTTTGTAACTGAGTAAACGCTTGATTTCGAGATGAAAGGAGGCATGGGAAGCATCGAGATGTTAAGAAACGCCTCTAGGTAGCGCACCACATATGCAAAGGATATGCCATTTATAGGCTTGCGATCTGAATGACTGAGGTAGACAACAATAAACTAACTTAGACACATGCAATGAAGATACATGTCTAGAAAAGAAGGAAAACCAAGCTATCATGCAAAGATGAGCCTCCTACGACTGTGCAAACTTGGCCAACCAAAACCCGAGCGCAAATTTCTTGTGAAAATTAATATGCAAAGGGGGGGAAACACGGGATACCTGTGTAGTAGACACCTATTGGAATCTTCAATGAAATCTCAGGGTGAGATTGTAAAAACTTGGGCCCTTGAACCCACTTTAGTCTCAATCTTGGTTGCCTTTTTGTCACCTGATCAGAACTTGTGAATTTGCACTATGCACCACTAGTGATCCTTTCAAAAATATAAACCGCTACAAGGCTTGTAAATGCAAGATATGGTAAGCATCTTTAACTAACTATTGGCACTGAAAACAAGGGAAATGACATCAATCGTGGCAATCATGACTTGAGGTGGAAGTATGATGAACTGGATAGGTGCTACGAAACTTCGTGATGAGTAGGAAGTGCTTCCAATTCAAAAATATGATTAGATAGGTAAGTGAGGATGATGAGGCATCATTATGAGGTCATGAGTGAGGAGAGAGGTGTGTCACATTAGCCTGATCATGGGAGGTATCGACCTAGGGAAAAATCATGAAAGGGACCAAAAAGAATAAACCATGAGATAAAAGGGTTCATGGATAAAAAATCAAATTGAGGATCAAAACATGAGCTATGACTCAAAAGTTTATTCATCCAAGGGGTCCTAACAAACATAACTTTAAAGGGATGAAACTTTTTCAAAAAATTTAAAATCTAAGGCTTTAAAAATGATAAAAACAAACTAAAAGACCCAAGGCAATTTAGTGTGATAACAGAAGGAACCCTCATACTACCATCACATGCGTGTTTCAGGTCGCATTCCATATGTTGCTAGATACACCAACTTATGGAACTCTACCATAAGAAGAAGGCATATTGATACCAACATTGTATTTTACTCATATTTTCATCTCATATCAAAAGTGGTAGAGACTCCAATACAGATTCTCGAGGATGACATTATTACCTACTAGTATATTGCGCAGTTCAAAGTCGGAATACACCACTTCTATGTGAAAGACAAGAAATATCATGTGTGAGAGGAATTACCAACCATTTATCTATTGACAGTGGAAGAGGTGCATGCCATAATCAATGACTGGGAGGATGACTGGAAGAACCCATTTAACAATCCAAGGTCCTCCTAGGAGCACGAGGACCAGGGAAAAAGTGAGGAGGAAGAGGCTCATGAACAAAAAAATGGCACAAACAAGAAACATGGAAAAATGAAAGTCCCTAAAGTTGTCCTCAAAAGGAAAGATCAGGAGCCAGAACAGACAGGAGCGATGACCAAAAATACATGGGAGAAGGAAATAAAGAAAAAGAACAACGCCAAATGCCATTTTATATCTTGAGTGACAATGATATGTGTTATCACTAGGAGTCACCTTCATATATCATGGAAGGCAATCCCAGTACCCATCAAGTTATACGTGAATGAAAGAGTGTTTTAAAGGGTTAAATGGAAAAGGTCTCAAATGGTAATGTTCTAACTCAGACAACAGGGCTAGCATGCACCGACAATTAAGGTCTTGACTAACTTCTATCAATAGTTTGGGAGTAAGTATGAACATAGGGAAGACTTGAGTGAGAGGAGTGTAGGGAATGTTGCAAACATCAGGTCTACAAAAGTCTAAGGAAGAAAGTTTCTAATCACAAGATCTTCTTGACATCAGAAACTAAGGAATCTAAATAAACATCATGATAATATAATGATCAAACATCCACCATAACATCACCACAATAATTCCAGTGAATCATTCAAAGCATGAAAATTTAGCATCAGAAGCAAGTAGACTGAAAGAGAAGCTGATTTCTATTAGCCAAAAAGTCTTAAGTCTAGTACATCACTAGATCATAGTGACTTCGTCAAAATATTACAAGTAAAGGGAGCCTTTCTCAACCATCTGAACCTACTGAAGAAAATGATCTATCTATTTATAACAAAATGGAGGCAATATCTAGAGGTACGAGATGGCCCCCTTCCCTTGAAAAGATATAAACATTTATTTTCCCTAACAACTTCTCTAACCATCTATGCTATAAAACAAGAAAATGATGGTGACTAATCCAACTGAAATTCAAACTAAATTGGTTCCCTTTTGCTACGCAGCTCCTTGTTTGCCATGTGTCTTTCAAATCATGTGGTTGTCTTCATGATTCCAGCTGCTTCTTCTCCATCCTTATTCATCATCAAATTATCCCAAAGTTGTTAGCTTGGTCCTCCTAGATCCCTAGTCTTTATTGACAACTTCTTTGGGTAGCAAATCTGGGTAGCGCACTACCAGGAGAAAAGGTAGAACCTGTAGGTAGCGTCATTGTGTTGTATATGTGTACAAACTCTTCTCTCTGTAAAATATTGTGTAGCGCCTATAGGTAGCGCATGTAAGTAGTGTCTATAAGTAGAGCCTCTGTGTTGCGCACATATGAAAATTCTATTCTATGCTAAATATTAGGTAGCGCCTCTTATGCTGCATCTGTGTGCAGATCAGGTAGCATTGCCAAAAACACATCGCCTTCAATATTGAAAGTGTGCAAAGCAATTTGTGGTCTTTCATGATGACAAAACCATTTCAATTAAGTGTCTTGACTGTATAATGGGTAGTGCCTTTTACCACTGGGGAAACTAGAACTTAGAAAAAACTCAAAACCCATCTAGTTAAACAATTAGCATCCCATATGATGGTATAGCTAGTATGTGCATATCAGTTAACCCTCCCAAAAAGGAACAATTCTAAAAAATGAAGCTTACCATTACCAACTATTTTTTCATTTTAACACTTAGCCTCACACTCTTTCTACTAGAAAGAGGATCTTCAAATGGCACAACAGACTTCTCCTTCTTTGCATTGGCAGGCTTTTATAGTGTAGCTATGCTCTCCTTAGCTGTTGGTTTATCATCCTCAATGGAAGCTTCAACCAACACTTGTAAATTCCTTTGGGCTACCTCATCTTGAAAGTGTTTCAACTCTGCCTTTAACTTCCTATTCTGAGACTGAAAGCCTTTGTTCTGTCTGTAAAGATTCTCCAGTTGTTTATGAAGGGCCAGAGCCTTTCTCGCTACAAACCTTTCCAAGTCAAGGGTATGATTGTAGCCAACCATGAGATCTTCCATATGATCCAAGTGGACCTTGTATTTTTCTTTAAGATGAGCTATTTCTTTCCTGACATCTCTAAGCTTCTTGATAAGTCTTTTATAGGTCTGACTGTCACGAGGGATAGTGGCATGCTTAGGCTTAATAGGATTTTCCTCAGACTCCTCTTCCTCCTGCATGGGAAGTTTCTTTTCTAGCTCATCAGGTTTCTTAGTGTCCTTAATTTTACCCTTATTTCTTTGCACAATGGTTTCTTCATTTCTTACCACATGATCCTCAAAGTGTTTCACAGGGGTTTCCTCTTCTCTTTCCAAAGGTATTTTAGTACCTTTACCTTTCTGTACAAGGGATTCTTTTTTTCTTTCGACATGCTTCTCAATGCCTTTCTCAGAGGCCTAATCTCTCTTCTCCAAAGGTCCTTTAACACCTTTACCCTTCTTCTTTTGAATAGGGATCTCTGGTAAGGACTGCTCTCTATAGTCCTCCTTAGGAATTGATGACCTTGTGAAAGGTCTTTTACCTTTGATTTCGACTGCTAGAGGAGAAGGGGAAAAGAGAAGCTTCTTCCCTGTCTTAGATGTATCTTTGGTAGAAGGAGGCACCTATTCTAACCTTGGTGGAGGAGGTGGTGAAAAATCTCTGTGTGGAGAAGGAAAAACTTCCTCATCTTCAATGACCTGCTTGTTGACCTCTGACACTTGAATAGGGGCTTTTCCCTTTCTCTTCCTATTGGTCCCTACTTTGGTAGTAGTGGTAGGTGAAAAAGAACTTTCCCTTTGTGATTGAGGAGTGGGTGCTATATCCAACTTAAAATGAGAGGTAACCACAAAATGCTCCCATGAAATATCTTTCTTGCCCAATTCCTTATATACTAGCATTTTGATTAATCCAGGGTGGAAAAGGCTAGAATCCACATCTTTAGATTTGGCTTGTATCATGTCTGACATATTACCTATACTCCTCAACAAGTAATAAGGAATATTCATCTCAACCTTACCAGTAAAATGTAGCAACAATCTTATATGGTATTGGTATAATGTGTTGAATCTCCCTTCACAAGTAAAATATCTCTATATGATCTTCAGTAGTTTGACAAATTGTTCAATCAATTAGATCCTTGGCATACTTTTGGACAGGTCATTGGCTTGATATTCAGGTTTAAAGAGATATTTTTCATAATATGAACTCAAATCGATGGCTTTGAACCACCTTTCACCTGTAATGGGGATCCCTATTGCAGTTGAGATGGAGGCTTCAATCACTTCAAACTCCAAATCCCCAACCTTAGTTTTCTTACCATCAAATTGCAATGAAAACTATATTGCTACCTCTGGATGGCCTCTCTTCATGTTCTGACAGAAGAAGAGGCACTCTACTCTTTGAAAGGCCTCTCTTTCCATGGGTTCTGTATTAAAAAGAAGCATGTCCACTGGTTCTGTCCTAACTATCTTGCCTGCTTTATGTGCCTTCTTCAATTTATGTGTCTCCATGACTCAGAATGAGGGCTCTTAAAAGGTTTGGAAATACTCAGGATACTTTGAATGATCAGGGGATCAAATTTTGCTCAAATTTCAAAGTGCTCGGAATGCGATGAAAACAGTGTCATTGCGTCCGTCTCGTCTTCCTGATTCCGACGATATATTTAATTTGTCAAATGGATGTCGTATGGAGGAGATATCACGATCTGTTCGTCAAGGCAAACAGGAAAAAAATTTAGATGTTGATTGTACCTGTCCATACAGTCCGTACAGTGACGTGGCAGGGCCGTATCGTCCGTATGATGATGTGTCAGGTGGATGATGTGGCATGCATTCATTGGTTGATGGTTGACGAATCGGGAGATGACACGTGTCATTGGTGGCCAATGATGTGAGGACACGTGGTCCAATCCATTGGCGCCACATGTCACTTGTTGACTAGTTTATATGTTTATGTAAAACTAATGGAGGCCACGGGGTTCGACCCCCGGACCTCCCACAACACAAACCTTTACAAACCTCCACTAACCATTATGTCGCCCATTGTTCCTTGTCATATATGTCTATGCATAAATATTTAATGTGGTGCATTGTATTAAATGGAAAGGGGTCGGGCCGGGGCTTAGGCCCGGCCCGTGGACATTGGCATTGTAATATAACCGTGTTATATAGTCGACAGTTGGAAAACACACAAGGTCTATATTACATAACCCATATACCAAACAGTTGGCCCGTGACCGTTGTATAAACCGTTTATATGCGCGCGAGAATTGGTTAACGGTGGTTTCCACGGTTTAATAACCAACTGCCATGTGTCATTACCTTATTTGGTATTGAAACGAAGACCTTTTTAATTATAGCGCGTGGTCATGTTTAGACCCATATGCCCAGGTGTCGAGGTGGTTAGGGGCTGGCGCACCCTTAACCGTCCTACGGTTTGCATCGTTGGCACAGTTGCACCCGGTGCTGGGTTTTTGCGCTTAAAAGAGTGTGTGAGCCAGGTTCATTGAAGAAGGGTGCGAATTGTAGAACTAGAGACAACAAGCTTGAAGGAGGGACTTCCAGGAGGCCTATCTTTCTCATTTTTTGATTGATTGAGGTGCCGAAAGAGCCCAGACAAGGGTTTTGGGATGCTGGGAAGCCATTGGAGCAGTCGGTTTGTCAGTTTGAGCATTGTAAGACATGATTTTGAGAACTTTTGAGCAATTAATAATAATAAACCAATGGAAGTTGGACCAGGAGATGTAGCCCATAAGAGGGGTGAACTCCTTTATCAAATTGTTGTGTTTATGTGCTTATGTTCAATCATTATGCTGTTGTCTATGTGTATTTTGCATAAGTAATCCTTAATTTATGTGTTGCAAACTGATCCATTTGCTTTAAACACATAACATTTCACTTGCAATAATTTTTCAAGTTTTCAAGTCTTCTTCAATTTTTAGATCAAGTTGGTATCAGAGCACTAGTTTTGAAGACTTGATTGTTTGCAATTTTTGTTTCTGATGCTCACAAGGTTGAAAATCACAAGAGGAGAAGGTCAACTTGTGGAGCCAAGTTCTTATCCAACAAGGAGGAAGTAGATTCATTCACCGAAAGTTTCAGAGAGACATTCACCAAGCATGGCTCATGCAGAAAGTCATGAACGTGTTCTAGCTGAAGAGGAAGATCTCAGATAGACTGTCATAGAGTTGAGAGACATGGTGAAGATCTTGATGGAATGGAACATAATGTCGCAGGGTGAAGGCTCCAACCCTTCAATGCATAAGGGAGGTGGTGGTGACAAGACTCCAGGTGAAAATGGAGGGAATGGTGCTTCTCCACCACCCTCTCCTCCTCCATCATCATATTATTCTTCTTCTTCTACGAGTTCGAAACATCTTCCGAATGGGCATGGTAAAACTCCTTCGCAAATTCCTTCATTAAAGCTTGATATAAAATTTGAGTTTCCAATTTATAATGGAGAAGTAAACGCTGAAAAGTTAGATAACTGGATACGTCAAATTGAAGTCTATTCTAGAATACAAAAGATTCAAGATGATGAAACCAAAATTCAGTTAGCTTCATT
>JZKD02S2168632.1:7981-90454 GCA_000966675.3 Picea glauca | reverse complement strand
AGACTGAGATAGTCTTTTGGAGGTCCAAAAGCTTCCCAATGGGGAGGTGTGATCAGGGGATCAAATTTTGCTCAAATTTCAAAGTGCTCGGAATGCGACGAAAACAGTGTCATTGTGTCCGTCTTGTCTTCCTGATTCTGGCGGTATATTTAATTTGTCAAATGGACATCGTATGGAGGAGATATCATGATCTATTCGTCAAGGCAAACAGGCAAAAATTTTAGATGTTGATTGTACCTGTCCGTACAGTCCGTACAGTGATGTGGCAGGGCCATACTGTCCATACGATGATGTGTCAGGTGGATGATGTGGCACGCATTCATTGGTTGATGGTTGACGAATCAGGAGATGACACGTGTCATTGGTGGCCAATGATGTGAGGACACGTGGCCCAATCCATTGGCGCCACGTGTCACTCGTTGACTAGTTTATATCGTTATGTAAAACTAATGGAGGCCGCAAGGTTCGACCCCCGGACCTCCCACAACACAAACCTTTACAAACCTCCACTAACCATTATGCCACCCATTGTTCCTTGTCATATATGTCTATGCATAAATATTTAATGTGGTGCATTGTATTAAATGGAAAGGGGTCAGGCTGGGGCTTAGCCTCGGCCCGTGGACATTGGCATTGTAATATAACCGTGTTATATAGTCGACAGTTGGAAAACGCACGAGGTCTATATTACATAACCCGTATACCAAACAGTTGGCCCGTGACCGTTGTATAAACCGTGTATATGCCCACGAGAATTGGTTAATGGTGGTTTCCACAGTTTAATAACCAACCACCATGTGTCATTACGTTATTTGGTATTGAAACGAAGCCCTTTTTAATTATAGCGCGTGGTCGTGTTCAGACCCATATGCCCAGGTGTCGAGGTGGTTAGGGGCTAGCGCACCCTTAACCGTCCTACGGTTTGCACCGTTGGTGCAATTGCACCCGGTGCTGGGTTTTTGCGCTTAAAAGAGCGTGTGAGCTAGGTTCATTGAAGGAGGGTGTGAATTGTAGAACCAGAGACAACAAGCTTGAAGGAGGGACTTCCAGGAGGCCTATCTTTCTCATTTTTTGACCGATTGAGGTGCCAAAAGAGCCCAGACAGGGGTTTTGGGACGCTGGGAAACCATTGGAGCAGTCGGTTTGTCAGTTTGAGCATTTTAAGACATGTTTTTTTAGCACTTTTGAGAAATTAATAATAATAAACCATTGGAAGTTGGACCAGGAGATGTAGCCATAAGAGGGGTGAACTCCTTTATCAAATTGTTGTGTTTATGTGCTTATGTTCAATCATTATGTTGTTGTCTATGTGTATTTTTCATAAGTAATCCTTAATTTATGTGTTGCAAACTGATCCATTTGCTTTAAACACATAACATTTCACTTGCAATAATTTTTCAAGTTTTCAAGTCTTCTTCAATTTTTAGATCATTGGATGGGGTTTATTCAAGGCTGACCCTATGCAATTGAGTAAAACGTTTAATTTCGAGATGAAAGGAAGCAGGGGAAGAAACAAGAGGTTAAGTAGCGCCTCTGGGTATCACAATGCATACGCAGAGGATAGACTAGTATAAAGATTCCAAATTCAAGGGCTAAGGAAGACAAAAGAAATCTGACTCATATACGGGCCATGAGGTTTACAGGTCTGGAAAAGAGAGGAGATGAGGCTATCATACAAATATGAATCTTTTACTGTTGTGAAAAATTAGCAAAACGAAAACCCGAGCATAAATTTCCTGTGAAGATTAATACATAGAGGAGGTAACAGTGGATACCTATGTGGTAGACACCTGTTGAGCTCTTCAACGCAATATTAGGATGAACTTTGAGAAAAACTTGGCCCTGGAATCTTTCTCAGCATTGGATTTGGTTGACATGCGATCGCTTGATCAACACTTATGAATTTGCACAGTGCAACACTGTTGAGTCTTTCAAAATTAAAAAACCGTTACCAAAGCTCATAAATGCAAGATATTTGAAGGCATACTTAACTGAATTATGGAACTAAAAACAAGGGACATGACATCAGTCATGGAAATCATGGCTCGGGGTGGAAGTGTGATGAATGTGATAGGTGCTACGGAACTGTCTGATGGGCAGGCAACACATCCACTTCAAAATATGATTAGAAAAGTAAGTGAGGACGTTTGAGGTATGCCTATGAGGTCATGAGTGAGGAGAGAGGAGTGTCACATTAATCTAGTCATGGGAGGGATTGAACTAGGGATAAATCATGAAGGGGACCAAAATAATACATAATCTAGGAATGGTTTAAGAATAAATCAATTTGAGGATCAAATTAGAGATAAGACTCAAAAACTTTAATCATCCAAGGGGTCCTACAAATCATAGATTTTAAAGGGATGAGACCTTAAAAGAAAAAATTAAAAACTAAGGCTTAAAAATGATTGAAAACAAACTAAAAAGACCCAAGGCAATTTAGTGTGATAACAATATGGATCGCATTGGGTTCTTGATTCGCGATTCCACCAAATAGATTTGGGAGGAAGTTGCGACAAAGCATGAGGACCAATAGAAGAAGGTCCATGATTAGTTGGGAGTCCTCAAATAGATGTTATAAATAGTGTGCATTGTGAAATTCCCCATGACAGGGGACTACCCATCCACAACACATAAAACAATCGAGGTTGGTGCGCAAGAAAATCTAATCCAACCCTTAGGGGAGAATCACACTATACAACTTAAGGCAACCACACCGGATTTACCAGTGGGAGAATTACATGAACATCTTGCATCCTTAGGCCATCTTAATATTGTGGTCTTTAGCTTACCCATTCACAGGATGGAGGAAATCCAAGCACAATTGGTTTAGGATATAAGGCATCGAGGAGACACTGCACACCAAGACTTAGTCAAATTGAGGGACTAAAGCACTCATATATAGACACAGTATGATACGGCCCTGTGGAAAAAAAAGGAGTTGGAAGACATAATGGAAGAAAATATGAAGACCTGAGAGAGTTTAAAATAAAGGGAAATGAAATCCCAAAAGGAGAAGGATGATGCATATGCTATGGTACATAGGACCCAGGCCATTGTCCAAAAGTTATACCAGTATGTACCTAAAGTCTCCTTGGTCATCGAGGCCACCATGGAGGAATAGTTGTTGAATATTGGGGATGTTATGAAAAGATTCCAAGAGAAGGTCGAGGATCTCCAACAACAGACCACACCATGCATGCCACCTGAGGTGCGTGAGGGTAGACTACGGACAACGACAATAACAATTTCCAACATTAAGAAATTTGAAGATGACTGTGCACACCTTTGCAAGGAAAGCACAAAAGTCTGGGAAGAACTCATGGAAGACCCAAAAATGCATGCCATAGAGGAAACAATACGAGCAGCTCAAGAGCAGGCCAATGAGGTGACCAAAAAGGTGACAACTTTTCCATCGATTGAGTGATTGGCGACCATTATGGCATAGCGAAAAGCATATGTTGAGGTAGAGCGACTGAGGGACCAACATAAGGTCCTGCAACATAGACTTAGACCTAGGCAGGAGGAAGTGGTCAAGAGTTTTGGAGACTTGTCCACTCTCAAGGAGAAGGTCAAGCAGGTCATGGCTGATACAGAGAATAAACTACATGATTTGATCGAGTAGTCCACTGAGGGATTTAAAAAAAATGAGTATTTATTTTATTTTTCTCATCCTATAACTTTGCACTTCCACTATCAAACTCCTCGTGATCTCTACCAATTATGTTGGCTCGAACCTCCTCTTATGTCCTTTAGATTGTGTCTCCTTGTTACCAAAACTGATATTTAGGCCTTTGGATTCCCTTTGATAACGATAGGATTTTTGTGAATCCTCCATGTCTCTAATATTCACTTCTAAACTTGAATTGATATCCTTATATCCCCACTTCTACAAAATGTGCAAGAAACCATTTTTGTTAGAGTTATGCATATTAAAAACAAAATTGCCAATTAATCCTATAGGTCCTTATTCTCAATGAATGAAGAATCCTATCACAGTTCTCCAAATTTTAATATTTCAATATTATTCTCCAATAAATCATCTTTCCAGTGAATATTCTTATGCTTCAATCTGATTTCTAAGTTGAAAGTTATGGCCTTTTAAAAAAATCTATTTTCACCCATTTATGCACTTTGTCCACTAGTGAAATTTGACTGAGGAAAACTTATGTTAACTAAAAAAGAAAATCCATCAAGAACCAATAAAAAATTTGCATCAGGAATTGATAATATTCATTATGGTGAACACACAACAACTTTCATATTATCATATGTTTCTCCAGTAAGACTCTACAACAATCTAGAATTTGCAACTTTGTCTGTTTTACAATTTTTCCAGACTTTTTGCAAAAATGGCTATCTCCCAATTATGCACTTCTTGAAAAAATTCACTAAAGTAATTTTTTTATATTGATGAGTAGATAAAATGTACAGTAAATTAAAATTTCTAGTTTTCTGATCTAGGGTCCATTTTCCTCCTCTGAAAATCCCAAAAATCCCCACAAAGTAGCCTGGAATAGTGGATTATCCCTTGTTTTAGCATCCCCATTCCAAAACCATTAGAATCTAGTCAATTACTTCACTAGGTATTTTCATGTATATTTTTTGAACTCCCTCTAAAACTTTCATCTTGATCTAGATCTAGGTCACTAAATTGGACCTAGATCCTTAAAAACCACTATTTTTCACTTTCTAATAAATTTAAGCAGAAATGGATAGTGGACCTCAATCACAATTTTGTATCCCTCCTCACTATGGATATAGCCATAAAATTTCATCGTATTCTGATTTTTTCTGCTCCTATTATGGCCAAAATATGATTTTGGCTCGAGAACTTTTTTTTAAACATAGGATATTCTTTTCATATGTGGCATTTGTTGATGTGGTTGATGATGTGGAATGATGATTCCACATGCCACCATTATGGGATTCCATTTCACCCCTCAAGATACCCTAGCCCTACCTCGACATCCTCCCTTCACCTTCCTTCTTTCTTCCTTTCTCTTTCTTTTCTTTACTTTATTTTCTTTATATTATAGGAGCTTCCCATATCGGATGCCACATGGTATCCATATATTGGATGCAGGGATGGGAAAGTCCCATCCCACACCTTTACCTTTCGGTGTGCAACATGCATGCTTCCCCAATCATATGGCGAAGATTAGGGGATGATCAATGTTTCAGATGGATATCACACGTTTGAGGTGGATGGATGTTAACAATCGCAAATATCCTGATACTGACGAACCACTCAACGTATACATGGCACATTCTTATTGAACTTGGCCATTTGGTAACACTTTGAAACCACCTACTGAAAAGCCCGATACCACTTTTGGTATTAAAGTCGCCCACAATAGTCTTCCAACCCACCACCATGCCATTAGGGTCTTTCCACCATGATAGTCCATGTCACCTGACACATGTCCTCCATGTCACCACTAACATTGTTGTACGAAAAAATTCAAATTTTCCCAAAATTATAAAAAATGCCTAATTCCAAGAAAAATTCCTTCAACCACCCAAGCATCCTTCAACTCGTCCATTCAAAGATAATAACTATTAAAACGATGTGTTGGACCATATGGCCCAAGAACTATACCTAATTCTCTAATACCAATATCTGACGTACCCATTTCTCGAGTACCACATATAAAAATATAAAGAAAATGCTTTGCATGCCATGCACAACATTACTCACCAATAATTAATGTTATACATCCACATAGATATAATTACATAGTTGAAATAATATGTAAAATGAAATAACACAAAGAGAAAAGAAAACTTATCTTTAAAAAATATTCACACCAATTGTCTACAGACATTAGACATTCCACCTAGCTTTAGTTTTTTTTTCACGTAAACTCTCTATAATATGTGACCCATGAGCCGAGGATATGAATCCACAAGGACAGATCCTAGGACAAATCTAAAACTCACACCAATCAGCTATCAAACTCTCACAATTTTCTCAACCACAAAACAATCCTAGATTATTGGATCTCTTCCCCTCTCATCTTGTACAACCCAAAGAAATGAACCCCCTTCCTTTAGGCTATTCCACTTCTTTCCAGGGATCCAATGCTACTAGTCAAGAAAAATCGATGCTGGAAAATGCAATGATTCTTAGTTGGGGATAGTTCTTTCACAATTTCCATCAATCCCATGCACATAGGCATCAATTTATTGCTGGAATATCTAGTAATTAACTACAACAAAATAGCAATGGTGTTGTACCTCCAAAAAAATTTTTCCATCCAAAATAAAGAAGAAGAGAGAGAAAGAATGAATGAACAATTTCAGAATGATTGAGGAATCCCCAATGAACAAAAAAAACATGGTTTATATAGTTACATGTACTAATGCACCACATGGCCTCCTCAAGAAGCTCATGTAACAACTTTTACCAACTAATTCCAATATGGGTGAACAAAATAAAATACAATGAAAAGTCATAACCCCTTTAACTCCCTTATAACTCTATCCTTCTTCGTCTTGCAGCCAATGATGCATTTTTATTATTATATTCAATGTATTACATTTCTAGGATCTCCAACCTTTCAACTTTATATGAACACCAACCTTTCATCAAACATACACAAATACATTATTAATTTGGGAAATCAAAACCATGGTATTAGATTTTTTTTAGACATAAGATAATGAAAGGTATTGAGAATATTTGATTCTAATGAATATTTTTTAAAAATAGTTCATTGCCCTAGTGATAAGTGGCTTCCAAGAACCCAAACCCCCATGTGCCAAATCTAGTAAATACAAATGTAGACCCTGATGAAAACCCAAATATTCCCAATGTAAATCCCCGAGGTAATGCCCCATGAGTGATGGACCCAAATTATGAAATACTAATAGAGACAACCAAACTAATAAATTCGAGTTATATTTGAGTTATATTTGACTTTGGTGCTCACTTTCCCAAAACGTAGTTGTAATTATTCATACAATTACCCAAGCCAATGGGGAGTTATTCAATATTAACTCTTATAAAGAGGGGAAACATAGTGAATATGAAAATGGTTTGGATCACAATGTAGTATAAAAACTATAGATTAACAAAGAAGATATATTTACCCTTTTTAAAGACCCTTGTATAAGAGAAATTTAAAACATTAGAAAACTTCATATTTATATCTAGTGGTGCACTTATGAGCCATTTATTGATAGCTATATGGATATGCGATACACGGTTTTCAATGTGGAACCTCATAACAATAGGGAAATCTCACTATGGTTATTAAGGAAAATATATGTAGAGTTTTTTTGGGGAAAACATGTTATCTCTATCACTTAGAATTTTAGGGGGCTAGTTTAGGGATGCCACACAAATCAACCCAATTCTAGCCACCAATATGAAAACCACTCAATCCCTCCATCCCATAGAGGTTTACCTAGGGTAGAATCACATCCTACAAAGAAATTAATTCCACATACACAAGAAGTCTTTCTCCATTTGACACATATGATGATCCTTCATTCCATATTTGTTTAGGGTATTGACTAGTTGGGCCATTATCTACTAGTGGGTTAAGTCCATCATATTCTAATGGGGTAGGACCATCATCTTGTGGTGGGGTAATACTGTCATCTAGTAGTGTGGTGGAACCATCATCTAGTAGTGGTTGTAGTTTCCATTCACATCCATGCACATTCTTTGGCTATATTTTCCATGGCTATTTGAGAGATATTTCCCATGGTGGATTTTTTAGCAAGGTTGGTACAATGATATGTTTAATTTTTATTGGATTTATAATAAGTAAAACCATTTTATTCATATTTTTTTATCCCTTATGGTATATTTATGTTTCCAATATATATTTTGTAATATTGTATTTGTTAGCTCCTTCTTTATAAGCCCAAAATACTAATGTGTCTATGACCACCTCTACTACCATCAAGGTATTCATTTAGTTGAATTCTTAACTAAACTTTGTTTACTCTTAATAAAAAATTATGATAGAAAATTATGATGTTTTATGTGTAGGTGATTGACCTTGTGGTAGACACACAACCCACTACCACAAAGAAACACAAGAAAAAGGGTGGTTGCAGTAAGGGAATAATGAAATCCTTCATAATTTATAACCTATTCATAGTTGTTGATTGATTTGATTCATTTCACATGCATTTTTTATTCTTTAATCATGCATGTTTATAGCACTCAATTAGAGAGACCATTGTATCTTCTCCATCCCCCATATTAGTAGACCATATTTTTATGTCTCCTAGTGATATGATTATGCTATAGTTCACAAGGCTAGTTGGCATAACAATTGTGGCTACATCTTTGATGGTGAAAACTCACAAAGAGATCATCATTGAGTAGAATGAATATAAAATAATGTTTTATATTGACTTATAAAGTATTTTTTTAAGTTTATATATAGCGTGTTTCCTTGGAGTAATTTTCCATTTCCTCTGCCAATTCCTACTTCACCTGCTCCTGCGATTATTAATATTTTAGTCCCTATCAACATGCCCTACACACAAGATTTTTACAAGTGCTTAAAAATTACAAGTCACATGTGTATATGTTTATCATGTTATCATTAAATCATGCATTTAACTATTTTTACCATTGCAATTTGATCAATGAAAAATTATATATGATCCCATGCATCAAACTAGTTTGATGATTCACATTCATCCCAATCACCATTGCTACATAAGTGACAAACAAAATTGAGTTTTACAGTCTATATTCCAAATACAAGATTGGCAAAGCTTCAAAATAAATGAAAACCATTAGTCTTATGCACACTTTCGTATTCTCATGCATGTGAATTAAAAACGTCAACTACCTCCAAAAAAAATATCTATACTTGTCTTTTCATTGTTGATTCCACTAATACTCTTGTTCCCTCTTACCATTACTGACATACACCACATTAATATATATTTTTCATCTCAAATAGGGAAATTTGTTGATAACTTCAAATCCTCCCTATGTAGAGCTATTTTGACACTCACTCCATCTCCCTCATTCTTTGTTTTCCCTTGGTCTCAAAATAGTTCCACATATGTATAACCTTGTATTTTTCGTCCAATGAATACAATCATTAAAATATGCAAGAATATTTTAATTGACTAGCACAACCATTGAACCAAATCCAATGTTTCTCCATTTGCATATTTCCCTTCTTCAGTTGAATATATATCATCTAGAAGAAACAAAGTACATAATGGAAGTCATGGAACCTATCATCACTTACGTAGAAGTGATATCCATTCAATATTACTTGTTTCTCTTTATTGTTACCTAGACCATTTCTATATGTGATATGAACCATTAAGTAAACCTACTTTGAATAGTAATATTGACTTTGAATCTTATTTTGAGGTTGGAGGGTGTAGCTCTCGTCAAAATCAACCACTGAAAATATTTTACCAAAGGGAAACATATGTCTGCAATTTCTAAATTGGTCATCCTACCATCGAGACACATGGACATGTTAAACATATTGTTGGGTTTTTTCCAAAAATTCCTAGATGAAGTCATAGAATCATACATAGTGGCACAAAGATATCATGGAATAAGTTATATTCATAAATGCATTTTGAAATAAAATCAATGCAAATGTAGAGAAAGTCATTTTTCTGAGACATCATCAATTTAGCCTATGTCATAAGTGACATATTTTAAGTTCTACATGTCTACCACCATATTATTGAATTCATTATCTTCACTCTCATGAATGCACTAGCTAAATAATGCCATTCCACTATGCATAAACCATGTCCCATGAAAACAATGTTTTTCATAATATGTTTGTCCCTTTGACTTATTACACATGATGATGTGAATAAAGTTTCTTGATGAAGTTGATAGTATTATCATCGAGCATTCCTTCGCATGGTTAGATTGCAAAACATGACGAATGTATATAAAGGTTTCATAATAATAACCAAATTCTACATGATATCTACAATGACAACTATTATGGATTATGTTTATTCCAATATACCAAGGTTTCCATTTCTCAAAAGATATTTGGCTCAAGATCAATGTATTGTGCTCATTCTTAAATATCTCATATAGTTATATTTGTGTTATGTCAAAAAGTGTTTAATGTGTGTTTCATGATCCCTAGAACCCTTTATCAATTTTAGTGCATTCTTCTAGTTTGAAGTGTTAGAAATAAAGAGATGTGCCCATTTTTCCATAGACAATATAGCAATATTGTCACCCAACCATAGGTCGAAGCCACCCCCAAGCACCTTTAAACTTGAAAGACAAAATAGTTCCAGAAGGAAACCTTAAAACCAATAGCCAACCAAGATAGTGTATCTCTCTCCAAGGCTAGCGTAAAAGAATCCAAACCATAACCAAGGCAGAAAGTCCAAACCATAACCAAAATCTAAAATCTGAGTTGCAATAGCTACAACTGCACTCCCTCTCCAAAAATTGTGCACCACTAGTCTTATGCAATTGTGAGAGTGAGAGTGTTAATAAAAAATGATCTCTAGCAACCTCTTATTTATATTGATCTATCTCACTTGACCGAGCCAACTTATCTTTTTGGAGACTAATAAATCAATATTAAATATTCTCTTGAGATGACTTGTCTTCTAGGTTTATTATCCAATGTTTTATGGTTTCTCTTGCTTCTTAGAATATTCTAGTCTTATCAAAGGTTACACATGGAGGTTAATACTTCCCTCATCTACCATAATATCAACACTCCCTCCTAGATAGGGAGGTATTAAAAGAAATGGTCTTGAGCACAAACAAACCATTCAATTGGTAGCATCATCATAGCCACACATGCTATATCATGATCACGTAGATCAACTCATGAGTAACATCATTACTATCAGTATCATTTGATAGCATCAACTGCATCATATCTTTAATCCATACTTGATCTGAGTAATCAGGCATGATGCTGAATAAGTTACTCACTCCATAGAGTGATACAAGGACCATTCTTCTAATCTGGACATACGTCCTGGAAGAATGACTGTCCCAACATATGTTGAAAAGCTACGCCATGGGATACAAAGACAATTCCTATAGGAATGTCAATCTGGGACTATCTTCTAATCGGGTCATAAGTACCATAGATATCTGTCTCTACCTATATGCCATAGAAAATATCGATCCTGAACCATTTTCCTAATCGGGACACAATCTATGCCTTAGGAAAACACCAGTCCATGATATGTCAACAAACTTTCAACCTAGACAATTCTCCATAGAGAGAATTCTCGTCCACCAACAATCTATTCTTTATGGACCATTCAACTCCAATACTAGTGGTAGTATCCATGTCACTCAGATAGTAGCATATTGTCACTATAATTCCATCCAATAGAGAACAATTGTGTCTATCCATAATAGTATACAACTATTATCCAGTGGTACAAAACCACTCCTAGTATCACACTGCTACTAACCAATGACACACAGTCACTACCAGTGGATCATATCCACCATAGTAGCATACAACTACTATCCAGAGACATACAATCTCCACAAAAGTCATATAATCTGATATCAATCTGCATAAACAATATCATGATACAAATTGAGTCATCTAGGCCATTCTTCCACTCACATCTGTGAGATTTGGAAGAGCATCTTCCCTTAGAAAGTAAAATATCATCCATGGGCTATCTGGACAATTATTTCCAAGCATATAAGAATAATTGTTCCTTATTTCTGAGCCTATACCATTCACCTAACCGGGCCATTCCTCTGGCACTAATCATAGTGAAACCTGGAGAGAATGAGTCTTCCCTAGGGAATGCCTGTCCCTGATTGTTGAACCTGGACCATTCACCTAACTAGGATATTCCTCTAGCACTAATCACATTGAAACCTTGAGATAATTATTATGCATGAGGGAATGCCTTTCTGGACCATTTCCTATGGAAATGATTGTCTTGCACCAACCTCCAAAATGGACCATTCTTCAAAACTGCTCACAACTGTGAACTTCAAAAGAATGACTATCCGGTGAGGAAAACCATTC
The DNA here is from genome assembly GCA_000966675.3 of Picea glauca. Classification (NCBI taxonomy): domain Eukaryota; kingdom Viridiplantae; phylum Streptophyta; class Pinopsida; order Pinales; family Pinaceae; genus Picea; species Picea glauca. The sequence continues at coordinate 78,458 of JZKD02S2168632.1, read as the reverse complement.
TAATTGACCACTACCCAGAGTCACTTCCAAGAAGAATGACTATCCTAGACCATTCCCCCATATTATCCACAAGGGGAATCATTGTCTATGGTACATCAACAATCTATTGGACCATTTTCATTATGAAAATGTAAGTCTGATATGGACCATTTTCTGAACTGGAAAATGAATTTCCATAAATTAATAACATATTAGTGCTCCCTCCCAACCTAGGAGTAATCACTTCCTTGTTCAATAAGGAAGTTGTTTCCACGAGCCCCAACCAAAATATATTCTATTTGCTCATCTGTGGAGATATACTAGAGAACCACTTCTCCCTTCTGGGATTTATCATGGAGAATATAATTCTTGATCTCAATGTTCTTCGAGTTGTCATGGAACACCGGGTTCTCTGAAATATTCACATAGCTATGATAACCATAATATATCACAGTCAAATTCAACACCTGATCAGACAGTCCATAAACCAACTTATGGAGCCACACTGCTTCTGTGCAAGCATCACAAGTTGAAATATACTTTGGTTCTGCAGTGATGAGTGCAACAGACTTTTGTTTCCTGCTATCCCATGAAACTGTGGAAAATCTCAAACTAAAACATATCCAAGTATCACTTATTTTGTCATATGAACTCCCTACCAAATCTGAATTGATAAATTCATGTAGTTGTATATCATAACTCAAACATCCCACAAGGAAAATATTTGGTTGAGTATTCTCCAAATACATTTCTTATAGAAATATTTCCCTCATCCCATGCAATGTTGCACAGAAGGCCTTTTTCCATTTCCCTATGCAGACCTGTAATCCCTTTTTGCAAATCCTAGAGCTAAAGATACAATTTTTCCACATATACACACCTTTCTTACTATACAACATGGGTATACACAGGTTGCACCACTACAACCTGCGTACATCGAGTAAATGTGCCCAAAAATGAAAAATGGTGTTGGGTTTCCATGTCACGTCACGAGATAAATGATCCTTGGCCTTCCATATACTGGAAACATTTTGACTTGACCCTTCAATTTCACTTGAAGGCTATAAATGGGCCAAATCCAAGCTATGAAAAATGAGATAAAGAATTCAACTTTGAGAGCAAGGTTACTCTGGAGGGATTATTCACTTCACATTGAGTCTCCATCCCTTTAGCCTTTAAGTCTAAACACATTGTTCAACCCCCAAGATATTCCCTTATTGATTGAGAACTTCATTGTCTCTCTTATATGAGCTTGCCTTTGGTGGAGGATTGAATTGGTGGAGGCCCAGCTGGGAGGAACTTAGTTTCTCGGTTCTGAACCATGTCGATACAGAAGTATGTAACTTATTCACTTCTGTTGATTATATCTTAATAGAAATACTCTTTTCTCGTCCAATTGATATCTTGCAAATATTTGAATTATTATTCTGTGGGAGTATTTGTTATGAATGTTGATGGATTATGCTATTGAATGTTCTAGCATCATATATAATCACCATATTCTTGAGTTTCTTGGTTGTTGAGGACTAGTTGCAGGTATATTGCCTTGGGTCAAGTTCTCAACGGTGGAATTCATCGAATGTCTGGACGAGGTAAGCCTTTTATCTTGTCTTGATAGCATATTTGTTTATATATCATACTTGAGAATAGACTTGATTTTTGCAGTCATTTTCGTCTGTTGTGGTTTACCCCTAGCCATAGAGAGATTTTCCTCGTAACAGAATTGGGGACCATACTGGGGATTGAATCTTCTTTTTGGGGTTTGGAGTGTTTTTCTCCTTGGATTTCTCTCATTCATATTGAGTTTCTCGTCGTATGATTTCTTGAAAACCTCTGTTCACTCTGGGTCTGAGTCTTTCATCCTTCTCCTTAGCCTAGTTGTGTTTTGAAACATATAGGTGGGTTTTTTCTTGACATTCGAGTACATACACGTGTTGTCCTTTTGGAAGCTACGTACATACATGCTTTTCCCTTGAACAATCACGTAAATCAACCTTTGTTGATTTTTTTCTAGGTTTGGTGGTTGTTGGGTAGGTTTTGATGATTGTTGAGTCTTATTGGGTCTCTATAGTGACTGTTAAGTGTTTGCGGAATGACAGGAAACCTGTCTTTGGTCGAATTTCTGGCCGGTGCCTTTCTCATCATCTTTTCATTTGGATTGTCCTTGCACCTTGGGATGGGTGTTTTTCTCCTTGATGTCCTACTTGGGTTGTCTCTATATATACACAATAGAGTCTTTATATATCAAGCTACTGTTCAGTCCTTGTATTTTCATTTTTTTTATATTGAAAATACAAAAAATATTAGGCACTTTACATTGGTTGGCCTTTTGATCTTTTGAGTCTTTCTCATTTATCTTAGTGCATGTAAATAAATATTGCATTTTTATTTAGAATTGCATAATTGAATTGAAAATTGCATTTTTTAAGAAGCATATCATTTATTGGAAATTGAAGTTAGAAATTTACATTGTATTCATATTCATTTACTTTACTTGATGAGTCATAGCATCACTAGTTTCATGACCACACATTTTGAGTAAGAAAGGCCATTAAAATTAAGGCTATAATTTAAAATTGATTAGTAATGATTTTATTTTCTAGGGTGCACAAACTAATTTAGGATTTAGTACTTTGGAATAGGATTTTGTGAGTAAACTTATTCCAAGCTATTAAATCAACATATGTGTCTAACTAAAGGAGTGGATAAATCCATTGTATAATCGGTAATATCAGGAGGCTCCACTAACATCGGAGTTAAGCATGAGGTCACCTGAGGTTGGTTGAAGGGATATCCCCCAGTTGGCCCTTGACCAAGTTTTGTGAAAACGATGGTCATGTTTGACCAATTTTGGGACTTCGATAGGCTGGTCAAAGACAAAGCACCAAGTGAAGAAGAGATCGTGGGATATTTCCCCCCTTTGCGGGATTTTTGGGTTTAGGTTTTATGTAACGGGTATGGGATGTCGGCCCATGGGTTTACCTATGCTTAGGACTCTTTTGTAATGTATAAATAAGTAGCTAGGTGATGTGAGAAGTAGTGACTATATCTAAGAGGTATGTGGTGCTAAGTGTTGTGCTTTGTGCGAGTGATGTAAGCGGTTGGATCTATGTGATTGAGTTAGCTCTGTGCATATTGTGTAATGAGAACTTGCAGGGATAAGTGCAAGTGATTGTAAGAAAGGCTCTATGTTGTGCCAAGCTCGGGGAAGGAGTATCTGGCGAGGTGCGCGCAGATCTCCTGTCCTATGCAGAGTTGGTTTTGATGCTCTGTGCATGTAAGGATATTGACATAAGATAATAAAGAATACAAAGAGTTGGTGGATGTAGACCCGCACTAGGGGTGAACCACATATATCCTCTGTTATGGTTTCTTTGTGTGATTGATGTGATTTATGCTTAGTGTTTTCATTGGATATAGTATCTTAGTGCTTAGTAATGTGAATGAATGCTAGATCTTCTCTATTTCTATGTATTAAGTGCTTCGATGTGTTAGTTCTTGTTGAATAATGCATTGTTCTATAATTAGGGTTTTACCTGCGATGTGAATAAGGGTTAAATGCTAATGAATGTTAACTTCTAAGTGCTCTGTTAAGTACTGTGATCACGGATCTCTATCCTAGCTAGGTTGTAGACACTTGAGTCCTGCAACCCCTGCTGCCTCTACCTCGGGTGAGACTTGATCTGCTTTGCAGGTGTTGGCAAAAGGGTCGGTAGTTAGAGTTTTGTTGGTGTGTTGTTGTAGCATTGAAACCTAGGTATTCCCCTGTGCCAACAAATGGTTCCATTGCCGAGACCTGAAACTGTGATTGCTGGGAACTGAAGAAAAGAGAAAGCTCTGTGTGTAGATATGTTATTGTAGTGCGCAATACTCTACTTAACTTGTGAAGCTCCATGCTAAGAAAAGAAGCTTGATCTGAAGAAAAGAGGTAAGATCTTAAAAATTGGTGCTCTGATAAAGGTAAGATGAGTGGAAATGTTTGCTTCAAAAGAATGGATCTAGGTATGTTTAATAGATTTGGTCCTAGTCTGAAAATTAGGGAACAACTCGAAGAAAGAAGATATTATATGAATAGATTTGCTATAAATAGTGAAATATATGTTATTCATATGCATAGAAAGAATTTTTGGACTAACAAGTGGATGTAGGATCCTAGAAAGAATTTTTTTCAGGTCCATCACTGTGATCCTAGTGCACAGTATAGGAAAGGTTGGGGATAGTTTAAGAGAAAGTGAGGATTCACTCTTTGTTATAGTTGTAGAAGACTGAGACATCTTGCTAAGGAATTCCCTGGTAGAGGTCCTATTTTCCTTTGTTGTAAAGATACTAGACATGAAGTTTTGGATTTCCCTAGAATGATTTCTAAAGTTGAGAAGATGAACACGAGACAAGAAAACCCCGAGGAAGGTCAAGAGACTAAGAATATGCTAAAGAACCAGAAAGAATCAGAGGCTATATTATTGCAGATGAAAGAAAAATTGAATGATCACAAAGATACTAATTTATCAGAGTTATTAAAAGAAAAAGAGTGCATAGAAGCAAGAATAAAAGACTTCGACATAGAATGTGTATTGGATGCAAAAACAAAGGTGAACGTTATGATAGAAAGTACTTGGGAAATATTAGGAAATCCTACTATGGTTCCTCACTGGGAGGAATAGGATTGTTTAAAGGAAATCTAATAACCCTATGTGGAAGACTTTCCCATGTACCTATGATTTCTCATGGAGCATCGACAAAAGAAGAAATCGAGGTCATTAAATTTGTTGAGAACAATGTTGCCTTTGCTCTTTTGCTAGGAAAGACCTGGGTTGAGAAATATTAGATACGAAGGAAAGAAGAAGAGGAAACTCTAGAACAAAAAAAGAAAGAATTAAGGGATTTCATGGCTAGGAGAATAACACGCTTACTAGAAGAAAAGGAGGACAAGTCAAAGCAACTGAGGACCAGATACCTAGCTGTCAAATTTGAAAGAACGTAGGAAGACTTACAGAACTTATCCATACAAGAGAGTACAACATCTACTCCAGAAATAGTAAGAGAAGAACTATTACCCTCGAACCCTGTGAAAGACCCTCAGTTGTGCAAATTTACTATGCCAAGAGGAGATAAGAACAATAATGGAAAGAGGAATCTAGAGATGTAGATCACAGGAAAGAAAGCTAGAAAACTCAGTAAGAAGAAAACAAATCTAGAAAAATTGCAAGAGGTTCCAGAGAGGACTTCGCAGAAGGAAGGTTTGCAAAACTTGAACCTCACCGGAATAGAAAAACAACGTAGATTGACACTTCACCACGGTGGAGCGATATGACAGTTGGAGCATCCTTAATGTTAGAATGACGCTCTAGAATGGCTAGAAACACAGTTATTGACTAAACGTTCACCATTGGACCGTTGGGACCACGTCATAATGGATGGAATTGCATTGATTGAGGCATTCCTACCCATTGGAAGAACCCGTTACAATGTTATCTATTTAACCTGTCGAATGTCTTACCATGGACAATTTTTTCAATTGTGATTATTTGAACCCACAAAGAGCTGACTATTACCATGCAATGCTTATTGAGACCTCGCCATCCATTCTGCTACATTGATTATTTGTTCACCGACCTGAGATATCAAATCTTGAGCGTGTATGTTGGGTGAATTTAGCACAGTAGAGAAATCCGTCGAAGATATTCTCATAGACCTCATGGCTGAGAAGGTCATATCCATAGAAGCACAAGATTCATCGAGAAGAGGAGTGCAAGCATCCTCATCAACTGCACGTTGATCTGGGACCTCCCAAACTGCGACAGATGAGAAGCTTATCTCAAGCATCGTGATGACTTGGTGAATGCGAAGCTCACCCCATCAATCCTGCCCACCTACATCCCGCCTCTGACTAGCATGGTGATTCATGACAACATCCTGAGGGACTTCTACTACACAATGATCACCGTGTACCTCCCGAAGGGGATACGCACAGTAGGACTATATTTGGAGAGGATTCAAACACTTAAGATCAGTGACTTCAACTTGGGAGATCACAAAAACTATGGAATGATCACACCACACAGGTATTTGACCAAGACAACGGGGAAGAAGTCGAATATAATCCCCCATCCATGGACAATGGACATCACAAGATCGACAATCCTCAATGTAATTAAGTTACCACACTTCGACAGACATCAGGAGGTTAACGCGTGCGTTAAAATCCTGTTGGCGTGCTTCCATGGTGGTTACTTATGGTTGGATAGGCACATAACAATAGATATGACGTTGATCCACCAAATCACTGGATTGAACATGCAAGGACCAGACCCACAGGACTTTTACCCAGGGAAGGTTGTAGATCGCGCCCTGGCACAGACAATAAAATACACCTATGGTGATGTGGATAAGGGGAAGAGGGGATATAAGGTAGCATCCATATAGAATGGCGTAGTGCACCTAGCTTTCTAGTTGATCACTGGTACGATCATCACGAAGAATAGGCTAACACAAGTCACGGGGTTTGTCATCGACCTCACAGGAAAATGCATTGAAGGGATGCAAATGAACTGGGAGAGCTACCTCGTTATCTAGTTAGAGAAATATTGCCACAAATCTCAGGATCAGAGCTACGAGTTCCATTTCAGTTGGTTGTTGATCCTCATTGCCTTCATTGCTTGGGAGATGCCGAAAGGAGCGACCTTCCCTAAAATTGAGTCATCTAAACCACTAGATATGAAGTTCACTACGCTCTGGTATTCGAGTGACATGGTGAAGCAATGGAAGTCCAACACGGTGTTCCACACCTATTATCTGCAACTGAAGAGGGCCATTGAATCCTTCCCTCACATGACACTTAACACACTTCATAGGTTCAGGCCAATCATGAAGTTTCGCGTAGATATAGACTTCATCTATATCACTGCGCATAGAGATGAACATAAAAAAGAGCTCCATTCCTATTACAAACTCACCAAGGAAGATATGGAGGAAATAACAAAGGAATGGCCTATGAAATTCCTCATACCAGTTGAACAGACAGAACTGTCCAATCCTGACTTCATCGGAAGTCTTGTAGTCACTCACGAAGAATATGATGTACCTAGCAACAAGAAGAAAAAGAAGGAAGAGGTATAGAAATTGAGTAGCGCATCAAAGGAAAATACATTAGATTCACCTGAAGGGGGAGGAGGTGACGAAGTAGACAAAGAAGAGGATGAAGCAGAAGAATACAAGAAAAAGTAGGGTGAGGTAACACCGCCTAAATATCCCCTTCCAAAAGTAGAAACATCCAAGAAAAGAAAGGGTTCCTCGATGAAACCTTCATCACGGAAGAAGTCAAAATATAATAAACCTCCATTACACACTGTTCTCATGGTGGATGACATTGACCTTATCATTTTCATTGTATCAGATACCTCAGAGGACATATTGCAGCGAAGCGAAGCGAAACATGAGAAAATGTTTGACAGGATCGAGGCAGAGCTCAAAGGGGTACAACAGGATCTTTATTTGAGCCGCGCAGTGCTTACTGCGCCGTTTTCAGTAGGGGACATAGAAGTAGGAGATGAAACTTCCCATATACATAGACTAGAAGAATCGACAGAGGGTCACCTTCGTCATGTCCAAGAGGAAAAATAACAATCCACAGAGGCCCTAAAGCAAGCAAAGGAGGAAGCCATAGATAAAAATTAGGTTGCACAAAAAGAAAAAGATGACCTCCACATGAAGTTTGTAGAGGATAGAGTGCAGATCCAGAATGATAAAGAACAACTGCTCACAGAGAAGATGGGAGTCAAGGAGGCAGTCACCAGAGCACTTCACTCTGTGGTGGGCCTCACACACATAGAAGAAGACACGATGGAGATTCAAGTGGAAAAGCTCACAGAAGCCATTCAGTAGCTCCAAGCACGAATAACAGAACTGGAACTACAAGTTGTGCCAAGCACTTCGTAGGAAGTGCGAGATCAAAGAGAGGAAACTTCTAGGAGCAAAGTTGAGAGAATCAAGGCATTGGCCTTGGAATGTAAGAAACTCAGTAGTCAAAGTGCGTAGACCTACGAGCGCCTTGCAGAGGACCCTGAACTAAGGACATTGGAGTCACAACTCCAGGAGGAAAAGAAATAGGCAGCAACAGTGCAAGAACATTTGAAGCTACTATTAGTGGTTGAGAGGATAAAAAGGTCCCAGGAATAGTGCACCGTTGAACAACAGGTCCATGTCATTCAAAGTAAATTCATGGAAGTGACCTAAAGGCTCCAACCAATGTAGGATGAAGCTTGCACACTTTTTTAAGAGATTGAAGGATAAGGTGCACAGCTAGAACAAGTAGTCACCACGGTAGAAGATCGCTTGGAAAGACCGTTGATTGAGAAATTTATTCAAGAATTTTTTGAGTAGAAGGCTTTGGCGAAGCAGGAGGTCGAGGCAAATCGAGCCAAGATCGAGGCCTTCAAGGAAGAGTTACCCAGATTAGAGTGACTCAGGATGAGTCATAGGTGAGTGTTGGGGGCCTGTTTCCCCTTGACCAGGTTTTGTGGAAACGTTGGTCTTGTTTGACCAATTTTGGGACTTCGATAGGCTGGTCAAAGATGTAGCGCTAGGTGAAGAGGATATCGTGTAATCTCAACCCCCTTTGCGGTATTTTTGGGTTTAGGGTTTATGTAACGGGTATGGGATGTCAGCCCATGGGTTTACCCATTCTTAGGCATATTTTGTAATGTATAAATAAGTAGCTAGGTGTTGTGAGAAGTAGTGACTAGATCTAAGAGGTATGCAGTGCTAAGTGTTGTGCTTTGTGCAAGTGATGTAAGTAGTTGGATCTATGTGATTGAGTTAGCTCTGTGCATATTGTGTACTAAGAAATTGTAGGGCTAAGTTCAAGTGATTGTAAGAAAGGATATGTGTTTTTCCAAGCTTGGGGAAGGAGGATCTGGTGAGGTTCATGTAGATCTCTTATCCCATGTAGAGTTGGTTTTGATGCTCTATGCATGTAAGGAGATTGACATAATATAATAAAGAAGATGAAGAGTTCGTGGACGTAGCCCCACGCTGGGGGTGAGCCATGCATATCCTGTGTTATGGTTGATTTGTGTTATTGATGTAATTTATGCTTAGTGATGTCATCGAATATAGTATATTAGTCCTAGTAATGTGAATGAATGTTAGATCTTCTCTATTTCTATGTGCTAAGTGCTTGGATTTGTTAGATCTTGTTGAATACTGCGTTGTTATCTAATTAGGGTTTTACATGCGATGTGAATAAGGGTTAAATGATAATGAATGTTAACTTCTAAGTTCTTTGTTAAGTACAGTGATCATAGATCTGTGTCTCATATAGGTTGTAGACACTTGAGTCCTACAATCCCCCCTGCCTCTACCTCGGGTGAGATTTCATTTTCTTTGCAGGTGTTGCCGAAAGGGCCGATAGTTAGGGTTTTTTTGGTGCACTATTGTAGCGTTGAACCCTGGGTCTTCCCCTATGCCAACAACCCCCGATACCATCTTAGCGTCAGAGATATTTATGGGGATCTATTTGTATCTGGGGATCTTGCTAGTGCCCTTACCTCCATGAGAGGTGGTGCTTTCAATTTTTTAGCATTTTCTACCCTACCTATATGGTGGACATGACTTACGACTATTATCATGTGCATCATTTATACCATGGTTTCTTAGTTGCTTGACTTTGGTGCCACACGTTTACTTACAGGGGTTATTCTACAAGTACCCTGGGTCAGATAAGGGTCGGACAACACACAACCTTTATGTAGGATTACCTCTCCAAGGGGATTTGGATGACTATTTTTTAAGCCCATGAGGGCCCTTATAACTCATTATGATACCTCCGATATTTAGCAGGGAGGCTCAGGACCCTCTTGGGTGAGGCACACCTACTGTAGGGAGGGAGGCCCCTTTCAGCCACATTATCTTGTTTGTGTGCATATTGGTCTTTTGATTATTTTTGGTGTTCTCTTTGATCACTAGTTGGCCTTAGGATTTGTTTTTGTATCTTGAGTCTTAATTCATTGTGGAGTCGGACCAGCTTCCCCGCCAGTCTCACCGCTTGTTACAGTTACCACTAGATTTTGAGTCATTTTCTTCTAAAAGGCATAGAGTTATTAAATGTGGTACACACACCTCCACTTATTAGACTTGTGATTCTATAAGGATGAGTACTGAATTGAGTAATCAAAATACTGGGACTCTCTCGACTCCCACACCTACTATAGTTAATGGAACCCCTTCGACTCCTCCAACCACAATGCTTGTAGTGTCAGAGAAACCTATAATCATTGTTTCCCATCCTATAGTGAATGATCAACCTATTTCCATGAACCCATTTGGGTCTCTTGGTCACTCATCAGGCTATAATGTTCAGTCCATCCTGATGCCCTCTAGTCCTTTTTCCTATGGTATGCCAAATTTTACTTCTCATTTTTCAAAATCCATCCCAGTCGCTGGCCCTAATGCTAGCATTAGACTTGGGGGAAAAACTACTCCTTATAATCCGTTTTCATTTGGTGTCTCTCAGATCCCTCAAACGACTCCTACCATGGGAGGCATTCCTTCTTTTAACCCTGGGTATAATCATGTTGCTTCTAGGTGGAGCAACCAACCTGACAAACAAGATTCTTCTCAAGTTCCATCCTTTACCCTCATCTCCTAAGTGTTGATTTCGACCAACATGTTTGGCATGACAAATCCACCTTTATCCTCTAGATTCACACCCGGAGGAGGTTAGTTTCACACCTTGAGAAACCCCCAACCCGGAGCCACTCCAGTTGGGGGAAACTTTTATAGCCCTCATAAGAACATTCCTACTGGAATGGTGCCCAAAAAGCCTCTTATGAATCATCCTGGATGAGGGCCTTACAATCTGAGACAGGGCCATGGTGCTTACCAGAACCATGGATGGGTTGTGATTCCCCAAACACAATCTTTCCATGGAGCTTGGGGCCAGATGTCGCAACCCCGTCTCCCTTTTCTGGCCACGCTCAACCTGCCAGAATTGTCTAAGTTGATGAACAACCTTGTGTGTCATGATCCTACATGGCCCCCTGTTCCCACCAAGCTTCCTTCAAATATTCCAAAATTTGAAGGCAAGAATGGTGAGGATCCTGGTGATCACATTACCACCTTTCACTTATGATGCGCTTCGAATTCCCTTAATGAATATTCCATTTGGTTAAGATTATTTCAACGCACCCTCATAGAGGTTACTGCAAAATGGTATATTGAGCTACCTAGGGGGGCATATGGGACCTTTAGTCAGATGGTGCTAGTCTTCCTTAACCTCTTCCAATTGTCAGTTCATTATGATGTTGGCCTAGAACTTCTTTCAACCTTACGCCATGAAAAATCCACTCATATATCAGATCACATCTAGGAGTGGGGTAGACGAAAGAGGTTGATCAAGACCTGCATACCCCCGAATTTCCTGTTAGAATGGTTCCTTAAGTCCATACAACCTCCTATTTCGAAGGATGTTTCTACATCCAAGGTTACATCTGAGGAATAAGAAACCTTCAAATCCCAATAGTTATATATTATACACACTTAGTCTCGGATGTTATAAAAGATTCTTATGGATGCACCGAAGTCAAACTATGACCCTAGACAAAATCCCAGACCTCATATCAATGGAATTGTAGGCGCCACCAATGTGAAATCCACAAACTCAGTGACAAGCCATTTGAAAGAGTTGTATGTAAACCGGTCTGCAGGAGGGCCAACTTCATCTGTGTCTTCCAATCCCACTTAGTCAGTGGATGTACATTCATTGCAATCGTCGACCGACCCAAATGGTAACCAACAACCAGACGAGAATAAGAATAAGAGACTTAATAATAATCGTAAGGGTGGCAAGAATAAGAATAAAACCAAGGACAATGGTAATAATGAGAGGAGGAATAACAATGCTCATGAGGGAAAGAAATAAAGGCGTAAGGTGAAATTTCCCTGTAAGATTTGTACGAACGATAATCTTACTCATTTATGCCCCAAACTTGCGGAAGCTATGAGGCTCTTATCTCTACCACCCGTCGTGCTGACAAATCCTTTTCCACATAACCAACACATGGACTCGAGCTCCTCAAATGCCATAAATGTGGTCGGTGGAAGTCAAAAACCACCGACACAAGATAGTGACCATTTGTGCATCAATATGGTCAATTCTCAGGTTAATTTAGCCGCTCAGTCTTGGGATTATAGTTCTTCACAAACTGTACCTAGTCTAGAATCTCCTCCTCCTCCAGAGACACCCTTTCAGATCAAAAAACAAGAGCCACTACCTCATATTTCGAAAGAAGTACTCAAGTGATATACCCATAATCTAAATGCTAGAGTCTCCCAAAATTACTGGATTTTTGAGAACCTGGGTCAAACCCCTTGTGCGATGTCGGCCCTGGAGGCACTCCATACATGTTCTTCACAGAGGAATGCCTTGCTATCTGTGTTAGGATATCTAGACTCCAGTGGTTAAAAATTATCAAGTTTGATGTCATATATGTGAATCCTTGCTTTCCTTAACATGTGGCATTAGAAATCCATGTGGGTTACTCAAAGTATACCATCAAGCGTGCGGTTGTTGATGAAGGTATTGCAACATGTTTGATGTCCCTGATCTGTTGGAAATATCATGGATCTCCGACTCTCTCTCAATATATGACCATGTTGACTATTTTTTATGATCGTTCCTTCTGCCCTCACGATATTATTCATTCCTTTCTAGTCCAATTAGCTAGGAAGACGGTAGAGGTGGTTTATGCGCCCCTCGATTATAACTTGTTACTAGGATGCAATTGGACCCATGCTATGACTGTCATCATATCATCTGTCTTCTGCACTCTTTGTTTCCCTCACGATGGGAAGATCATGATGGTCGGCCAATTATCCTTTGCATATGCTATCCCCAATGCATCTATTGGACCGTCGATCCCCGTGGTCGACAATTTTCAGCCAACAACTGAGAATATTGGTGTCAGAATGTATTCATCCCTTATGGGTACCTTCGACTTCATGGCACCAATTCACCATGTTTACTCCATGTCCAGTAGGCTCGTTTCTTCAGAGAGGTCCATTCCTTTCGGCACTTCATATTTTAGTGATCCTTGGACCCTACCTTCCTCGACTTCATATTGTAAAGGTTAGTCGCATGCTGGAATGACCATGCCACTATCGACAAAAGAGATAGCATATCAAGTTGTTCTTGACTGTTCTGTCGATCTCAATTCTACTACCTCGTTGATGGACGAGGAGGATCCTATTCTTAAGCCCATGTGGGACACTTCGTCGTTATGCTCACATGACTATCTTGATGAGACTTTACCCTTATATGAAGCTATCATCGAGGCCATGACTGGTTCTAAAAAACCTTGGGATGATATGCATCAATGCTCTTATTTTCTCCCAGAGCTTGCTAGAATCAAACAAGATGACTTCAGATCTACTTTAAGCGAGATAGTCAGTCACACTATAGTTTCACTTGATACAGACGTCATTTATGCCGAAGGAAAAATGGTGAGTATTTATCCTATCGTCATGATCGATATCTATCTTACCCATGGAAAGATTGAAAATCTACACATCGATGCAGATTGTTCACCAGAAGAAATATTGATCTACACCGAACTCTTCAAGGAATTATGAGATGTATTTTTTTGGCCATATGAATAGATTCCAGGAATTGACCCTCAAATTGTCGAGCATGAGATTATAACTTATCCGGATGCTAAGCCTATTCAAAAATGTCTTAGATTTGTCAATCCCTGGAAGTCCCCTGCTATTAAGGAACAAGTAGAGAAACTGCTTAATGTTGGCTTTATCTACTCGGTTCCCTTAACTATATGGGTATCCAATCCCGTTCCTATGAATAAGAAGCAAGGAACCATCCATGTATGCATGGACTTTCGTGGCCTGAACAAATCCTGTTCTAAAGACAACTTCCCAACACCTTTCATCGATCAGATTCTCGACGAGTGTGTGGGAAGCGAAGTTTTTTCCATCATGGATGGATTTTCGAGTTATAACCAAATTCAAATTAAACCCGAGGATCAACATAAGACAAAATTTATTTGTCCTTGGGGTAATTTCACATACCCGAAGATTCCTTTCAGCCTTAAATACGCCGAAGCAACCTTGCAATGTTCTATGACCTTTTCATTCCATGATCTTAAGTACATAGTCGAAGCTTATCTTCACAATCTAGCAGCTCACTCTCATAAAAGAGTGTATCACCCTAAGTAAATTCATCTAGTTTTTGAAATATTTCGTCATTATAGAATCCAGTTGAACCCTCATAAATGCATATTTTCCATTAGGTCTAGACGTCTTCTAGGATTTTTAGTCTCTAAGACTGGGATAATGGTAGATCCGTTAAAGGTTGAGGCAATACTTTGATTGCCTCCCCTGCGCACTATTCGACAACTTCAAGGTTTACAGGTGAAAGATAACTTTTTACGTCGATTTATAGTAAACTATGCCAATATTACTAAGGGTTTCATGCATCTTTTGAATAAGAACACCCCTTTTCTCTGGGATGAGTGAGCCTAGGAATCCTTTGATGCTTTGAATAAATACTTGGTATCGACGCCTCTACTAAAGTATCCTAACTACAGTAGGGATTACTTGCTTTATTTTGTCACGCCCGAAGAGACGATCAGTATGGTTTCGGTTCAGGAGGCTGATGAGCTCCGCGAGAATGTCATCTACTATCTTAGTCGAAACTTAGTCGGTCTAGAGCTCAAATATTCTCACATTGAAAAGCTATTTTTGGCTGTCATTCATGCACTCCAACGATTAGATCATTATATATTTCTTTGCAAGAATACTATGGTTTTTTATGTCAATCCATTTCAATACTTCCTTACCAGGCATATCATAGGGGAAAAATACAATAAATGGATTGTCATTTTACAAGAATTTGATCTCGATTTCTCTTCTGCGAAATCCCAGAGATCACTAGTTGTTGCAGAGTTAATATTCGACTTCCCACAATTGGATGAAGATGTTATTCATGCTAATTCCTTTGTGGATGAACACATTTTCCTTGTATCATCACCTGACCCATGGTATGGAGACATTGTTCTCTATATTCAAACTTTGAATTTCCCTCATCATCTCTCGCAAGATGACCGATGGTGTGTACGATACCAATCTAAGAATTAAATTATTGTCGGTGACACTTTGTATCGTTGAGGAATAGACAATATCCTATGTCATTGTTTAAATCATGAAGAAGATGAGTTAGTTCTAAATGATTTCCACAGTGGGGCTTGTGGTGGTCATCTATCCGGGCTTATGACAACCCAAAAAAATTTGCGAGACAGTTATTTCTGGCCATCTATATTTAGGGATTTCATTGAAGCAGTTGAGAAGTGTTACCCCTTCTAGGTGTTCACTCGAAAAATGCACTCGCATCCATCCCCTCTCCATCTAGTCATTACCATCGGTCCCTTCACCAAGTGGGGGCAGACTTTGTGGATTGCAACCTTACTTTGGCTAGGGGGCATCAACACATTATCGTGGACGTAGAGTACTTTACTAAATGGGTTGAGGCCATTCCTACAATTAAATCCGACAGGAAGACTATTCCCTTCTTCATATTCAATCAAATTATCACCAGGTTCGATATCGCAAGTGAGATTGTCACTGATCATAGCAGTCACTTTCAGAATGAAATGATGGAAGAGATAGCTTCCAAGTTGGGGTTTAAGCATGGTCATTCTTCCCCTTACTATCCCCAGGAAAATGGATAGGTAGAGGCCATCAACAAGTCTCTCAAGACCATTTTGCAGAAAACTGTCAGCCAGAAAAAGTCTGACTAGCATATTATGTTATATCCTGCACTCTAGGCATACCAAACCTCGGTCAAGACTGCCACCGTATTTTATCCTTTCCAGTTAGTAAACGGTGTGGATTTGATCTTACCTATTGAATGTGAAATCCCTTCTCTTAGATTGGCAGTCGCGCTCCTTGCTGACACTTTCGATCTCGAGCAACACCTTGTACACCTAGAGAGCCTTAGCGAGAAATGTCGAGATGCCTCTACAACTATAGAGGTGAATAAAAGACATGTCAAGGTCCAATACGATAATTTTTTATATCCTTAGTTGTACACTGAGGGTGACTTAGTCCTGTTATATCATCAATCCAAAAAACTGTTGGAGGCATGCAAGTTCAAACACATGTGGCACAATCCCTATATCGTGCGACGTGTCTTAGAAAAAGGATCCTATGAGTTAGGATATTATGAAGGGAACATGTTGTTCGAGCCTAGGAATGGGTTCTACTTGAAAATATATTACGCTTGAGCCCCAATCTTGGGCATAACTCTTTCTATACTATGTAATTTAGTGTATATATATTTTCCCATTATTTTTTGTCTTCAAATTGCTTATCGAGTTTTCCCTTGGTTGGCAGATGTCAATGGAGTCATCGGTCTACTTAGGATTCACAGATGGAGCCATTCATCATACATGAAACTTGGCTTCCGCCGCTTGGGTGGTTTACTCACCCGAGGGTCTACTGGTGTCTTCAGGTGATGTCTTCTTAGGGCCATCCATGAATAATGTGGCCAAATATAGCGTCGTTATAGAAATTTTGCACGATGTTATTTTACATGGTATTCGCTCTTTGGAAGTTTTCCTGGATTCCCAGTTAGTAGTATGTCAGTTGAATGGTAGTTACCATGTGCGTGATCCTACATTACTCCAAAGATTCCTACGGGTACGCTTTTTAGAGTGATAGTTTGATTTTATTACTTATCATCACATACCTAAGAGTTCTAATTATGTATCCGATGCTTATGCTAATTTCATTTTAGATTAGCATTTTTCAAATAACTAAAGAAAAGAAAACATTCTCATCAATGTACAAATTGTAATATAAGTAAAGATTAAGAAACATGTTTATATATATTTCAAACAAATATGATATTTATAGTACAAAAATTGGGGCCAACACCCTCAATACACATATACAGTCGATAATACAAGATCCATGACATCTATGCCTGTGGATGTAGATGTGTGTCGTGATAACAAACTATGACATTTGTGAGATGCTGGAAGAGTCGCACCTAATCTCTAGGAACACCAACCACAAGTCGTTGCATGGCCTCCGATAGATCCTCTACTTGAACCATCAAAATCCTATGTGTCAAATGAGACAAGTTTCCCTACACGTTTTGAAGGACTCTCTTTGCTTCTCCCACCGCCTCATCTCCCTGGTGCCTCCAATGATGTTGTGGAATCTCGTCCAGTCATCGTGGACCTACGTCTACATCACACAAGTGTTTGGTTATTACTTAAACTTCATCCAAAAATATTTTTGTTTTTCTATACAAAAATACAAAAAAATGAAATATTTAAAAACTTTGGCATACCTATGTTCCTGTAGGTGGTCCCTAGTGGCAATGGCATGTTAGGGTCCCCTATGAATTCGATCCCTACATAGGGGTAGTCATCCATAGAAATGACATGTCATCTCCAATAGTAAAAGAAATCATCATTTTAGGGTGTGGGAACCCTACCTCCCCACTGTTGTCTCATCAACTTGGTCCACCGTGCCATGGCTAGATCACGAGGTCCTTGAGGAATGATCTCAACTCTAGGTCCCAAATCTAGAACCCGCTTGAAGAAAAATCTGCAGAAGATAGATGCAAACATGAAGTTCCTCTTGTCACCTTGTTTGCATTCTGTCAACTGGCTCTTCATATTATCTAGTAGCAAGGTGCACCAATCGTACAACATGGTTCTCAAAAACTCTACGTAGTAGAACATAAGTGACCTGGATGCCTGGTGAAATGAAGTTGATCCTGTGATTCGGGTCAAAATGAGGAAACCAATTCTGAGGCTTATATTGTTTATCGCTCGGATGGGGAGTTGACTCTTGGCCTTCTCGGTCCCTGCTATACAATGAGCACCTATGCACTCTTCTATATTCATACCACTCCCAAATCCCTGGGCTTTCAGGTTCACCACCTCACCCCGATGTGACAATCCAGTCAATAACTATATATCCTCGAATTCAATCCTTAATGGTTTCCCATCAAGGTTGAAGCTCTCATTGTCTGGATACTAGTTATCCATGAGAAACTATAACAACCCCACTTGGTCCCTCATCCCTTTGAGTGCCCAAAATTTGTACAACCCGCATATTTTCAAGGCCATTTGGGCCCCCAAATCTCTTTCCACAACATCATCTACCTCTTCATGTTCCCTTTCCCTTCATTCTAGCACCATCCTATTAGAGAAACATCACTTTTTGAGTTAGAAACAATAAAAAACTATGTACGAACATGTACCTAGATTGCAACATTCATATTCATGTATAGGGATGAGTATACGCAGTCTGTATTTTACACACTCCCATATCACCTCACATATACATGACCCAATGAATGGTAGCCCGCGTACACCTAAATACTTAGCCATGATTATTCCATAGTGTTCAAAGGTGACGAGACGGCTCCGTAGAGTGTTTGAGACCCATGGTATTCACACATTGGGATTTGTGCAGTGTATTGGATTCCATTACCCTTATTGGTGGTTTCCTCACCTTTGTCAAAAATTTTCCTCATTGGTTGCTATTCAGAGGGTCTTTTTCATGTACCGCTTGCACTTGGCACACGCGAAAGATGCATGGGGTCATGGGTTCATGAGCATGTTCTTCATTCGATTTCCTCCAAATCATCAAGATCCTTCTTTGTACCTCGTGTTGAATGATGAGAGATGAATTGATGCTCTCCTTTCAGTGAGTCTCCTTCCATCGAATTCTACTCATCTATTTTGGAGATGAGACCTAGAGTCCTATGAGTACCTAGAGGCTTGTAGTCATTAGTGGTAGGTCCTCTCACAATCAACAATTGGGAATACATCAATGTCTCATGTTCGATGGATTATTCAACTGTTCGACCCTGACTCCTTTATTCACACTTGTAAGAATGTACTAAGTGCCTTGATACCTACTTTCATCATCGGTAGGTTGTCTCGTGTTTGTTAACGGTATACCTCAATGAATGATGGTCAAATGAAGTTTCATTGTGTTTGACCTCATCTCCTTTATTCACATGATGTATACTTGCACCTTTGGCAGATTGTGTAGAAGACTTGAAGACATTAGCTTGTAACCGTATCTTTCTTGATCTATTGCTACCTTTTGATTGGACCAGTACCTATGTGACTTCAATGATCATGGGAGATCATATTGTACTCCATTGTATACAGATATCTTCAGATTGATTTTGAGACTCAGTCTACTGGGCCTTGTTCGTGACTATGACAGCCTTTGGCATGTAACCGCATTTGTATTTTCCTATTGATGGCCATGGACAATTGTTTGGTATATTTTCACATAGATCTGTAGTGTAATTCAAATTGGTAGCCATGTATGCAAAGTCAGTACAGATTGTAATGAGAAACTATTTCTTCCAACTGTGTCCCCATTACTTCAGTTCTGGGTTATTGATAATGTATATTGGCCATCGCAGATACTCTTATGACATCACACATTAGAGGGCATCTATTATAAAAATATTTGCCTCATCCCATGCAATATTTAACATCAGTCCTTTTTCCATTTCCCTATGCAGACTTGTAATCGCTTTTTGCAAATCCTAGAGCTAAAAATATAATTTTTCCACATATACGCACCTTGCCTACTATACAACATGCGTATATGCAGGTTGAACCACTACAACTCGTGTACATCGAGAAATGTGCCCAAAAATGAAAAATGGTGTCGGGATTCCATGTCACGTCATAAGATCAATCATCCTTAGCCTTCCATATACTGAAAATGTTCTAACTCGACCCTTCAATTCCACTTGAAGGCTATAAATGGGCCAAATCTGAGCTATGGAAAAGAAGAGAAACAATTCAACTTTGAGAGAAAAGAATTCAACCCAGTAACTTTTCTCTCAATGTTGAATTCTTTATATTCTTTTCCATAGCTCGGATTTGTCCCATTTATAGCCTTCAAGTGGAACTGAAGGGCCAATTCAGAACATTTCCAATATATGGAAGGCCAAGGATCATTGATCTCATGACATGACATGGAAATCCAACACGTTTTTTTATTTTTGGGAACATTTCCCGATGTACGGGGGTTGTAGTGGTGCAACCTGCATATACACATGATTTATAGTAGGCAAGGTGCGTATATGTGAAAAAATTGTATTTTTAGCTTTGTGATTTGCCAAAAGGGATTACAAGTCTGCATAGGGAAATGGAAAAAGGCCTTATGTGCAATATTGCATTGGATGAGGCAAATCTTGCTATAACAACATTAACGAGCCAATCAATTGTCGATACATAGAAAATTCTACTAGATCATAGTCTCTCAACTTCTTCAGATCTATCATCATGGGATTTTTCCATGGATTTGCAATCCATCATCCCAGACTTCTGAATATCCATTTCAATATACTTCCTCTGTCATAGAAAGTTTTCACCGTGCTTCTAATGTACATGAGAGGCTCTGCACCAATTTTTCTTGATCCATATGGATATTGGTGGCCACCCACCTTTTCCAACTAGGTCAAAACAGTTTTCTGGCAATTTTGGCAATTTACTATTTTTAGTAGTTTTCACTTCTGGGGCCATTTTGAGGGCCTAAATGAAGGTTTTTTAGGATATATCTTCTCAATAATAGCCTATGGCATGATTGAGGCCCCAAAATGAATCTCCTCGACGATACCTTTCGAACATGCTATCATTTTCCTAAAACAGAGATCGTATGCAAAAGTTACGACCCCGGGAAGTTAATGTACTAACTTACCCAAATGGGGCCCACATGAATTTTGGTGCTTCATCTCCTAGGGTTAGGTTTTTGGATGTCTAGGGTTTTTTGGCATTCTTGTTTATTGAAAAATGCCTTCAGAGCCTCATTTTGATCATCTTCTTGTGAATGAGCGCAACCATCACATCTCTTCTCAGAGATAAGCCGCCACCATTCCAACAAGCTTGTTTCCGCTGCATTTTACAGTTTCAGCTTATTTCATTGTTGAATAGAAAACCAGTTTTACTGTATCCCTGTTATTTTTTGTTAAGAATATGTTAATAATCTTCATTCATTTCATTCTGCTCATAAAATCTGGATCAGTGGTATCAGAGCGGTCTTCTCCTTGTCATCTTAATGCATGTCCCCAATGAGGTCAAAGTACAAAGAGTTGGGTTTTGAGATTATTTCTCTTGAGGACAAAATCTCTCACACGCCCAAGCGACCTCTCATGGAAGGAGAAAAGAAAGATGACGGGACAGGATATCCTTCCAAACTATTGATTGAGGAATCCCTCACGCAACAGAGGAACGAGATGATGGATAGTTTCGCACAAATCCTTCGGTGGCTACCAACAGGTGACACACATTCTTCAAGAAGAGGCGCCACCCCCTTCAAGGCACAAATAAACTTCGATATTCCTATATTTGAAGGTCAGATAGATGCAGATGTTGTAGACAAGTGGTTGAATCTACTAGAAGGGTATTTTTCTATCCATAACTTCTTGAATAGAGAAAAGATTACTTTTTCACTCCTCAAAGTCGTCCCCCATGTCAAAGATTGGTGGGAAAAGTTTTGTGAGAAAAAGGAAATAGAGTAAGCCTCATTATTCATAGTCACAGCCACCTTGGATTCCTTCAGGGATACTATTAAGGAAAAATACTACCCTGTCGAAAATTATGATGACTTATATACCAAATGGACCACACTACGGTAAGAAAGAGACCAAGGAGTGCTAGATTTCACAAATATATTCCATACCTTGCACACCAAGATGGGTATCAAATATTCAGATCGACATCTGGTGCTCAAGTATCGTGATGCTTGGCATAGATACATCCATACTGAAATGGAATTTCTATACATCTCATCCTTGGGGCGGCCTACCAATATACTGTCAAAATCAAGCAGAAGCTCAAACAAAATACGCGACAATTTGGGCTTGGGAACCCCTCACAACAAAATCTAGGAAAGGGTGGCCCCAACCCACAGAAAAAAGGACAAATAAAAGATGGACAGTATCACAACAAACAATCCAAGCCACAATCAAACAAGGACACTGGAAAGACAAAGAAATATATCAGGAAATGGTGTGACTTCCATAAGATCCCTTGGCATAACACTGTTGATTGTCACTCAAAGCAGTCGCTAGTGGCCGAAGTGAAAGACTTTGAATAAGATGCGAATTTTGAATCTGAGACCAAACTAGAAAGGGGAAGACAGATCATTGACACAGAACCCAGTGCCACCATTGCTACCACCAAGCTCCAGCCTGGTGAACCAGACGAGCCAGAAGAAGGAGAGCACCTCTTCCATTCACAAATGTGGGTAAAAGGCACCCTATTGCACTTCATCGTTGATAGTAGTAGCCAAAAGAACCTCATATCTACAGAGGTCATCAAGCAGTTGGCCCTTCCCACAAGGCCTCACCCACAACCCTACACCATTGGATGGCTCCACCAAGGAAGTGATCTTCGTGTTAGCCAACAGTGTCGACTTCCATACGGCATCAAGACCTTCAAAGATGAGGTATTGTGTGATGTTTCTCCTCTCAATTTTTTTTATGTTCTTTTGGACCAACCTTATTTATGGAAAAGTCATATTGTATATGAGTCTAGGCCTCATAGTGTTATTATTACTATGAAAAAGAAATTGTACAGGATACCAGAGGCAGTCCCACCTAGTGCTATTTCCTTGATCTCTACTAAGTAATGCAGGAAGGTCATCTCTCAGACAGGGAAGTTTGTCTTCTTCATGATTCGCTCTCAGAATAAGCGAAAGATCATAGCCACATCCAGGGTCTCTACATCCGACCTCTCCACACAGCAGAAGTAAGTAGATAAGGTCATGGAAGAATACTCATATATCTTCTCCTCACCTACCGGGGTACCTCTACACTACCAGGTCAAGCACTCCATCAATCTGACCCCTGGTGCACTGCTTCACAATGGGCCATTCTATCATCGCTCTCTTCTAGAGAATGAGGAGATCAAGTGACAAATCCAATAACTACTCCACAAGGGGCACATCTGTCCCACCTCATCACCTTGCGGGAGCCCAATTGTGCTAGTACAAAAGAAAGATGGAACCTGGTGACTCTGCATTGATCACCGAGCTCTAAATAAAATCACAGTCAGAAACCAATACCCGATTCCCTGAATTGACGACCTCCTTGATCAACTCATGGGGAATAAATACTTCAGTAATATTGATCTGAAGTCTGGCTACCACTAGGTCCCAATAGAATAGACAAATGTATGGAAGACCACCTTCAAGTCAAAGGAAGGCCTTTTTTAATGGTTGGTCATGCCCTTTGGTTTGACAAATGCTCCGGCCACTTTCATGAGGATGATGAATTGTATCCTGTGACCATTCACCAATAATTTTGTAGTGGTGTATCTGGATGACATTCTCATTTATATAAAGACATGGGCCAAACACTTGCAGCATATTCAACAAGTTTTGCACACCCTGTGGCAGAACAAGCTATACGCCAACTTAGAAAAATGATCCTTCGGCATGGACAGGGTCCATTACCTAGGCTACATCAATGATAAACATGGTGTACATGTGGATCCATCCAAGATCCAAGTCATCCATGACTGGCTAGCCCCAACCACACTCACTAAGCTTCAGAGTTTCTTGGGCCTTGCCAATTTCTACCGCAGGTTTGTGTTGGTATTCTTCCATATTTCATGGGCCCTCAGCCGAATCACCAAGGGTGGTGGTAAGGAAAAATTTGCATGGGGCCAATCCCAACAACAAGCGTTCGATGATTTGAAGCAGCGCTTGTGCTCATCCCCAATACTTTCACTACCAGACCTGCAACATCCCTTTGAGATCAAGACAAATGCTTTAGACTATGCTGTGGGCATTGTTCTCACTCAGCACGGCCACCCCGTGGCCTATCATAGTGAGACACTATCTAATGTTGTCCGTAAGTACCCTACTTACGACAAAGAAATGTACTCCATTGTGCAAGCCTGCCACCAGTGGAGACATTACATTATTGGGAAGGAGACATTCATCCACACTGATCATAAGCCACTACAGTTTATGCAGACAGAAGGAAAATTGCATAATGACCACCATCAAAAGTGGTCCACATACTTGCAACAATTACACCTCAACATTAAGCATAAAACAGGAAGCGCCAATCGCGTCACTGATTGCATAAGAGGACCAACAGTCATGAAACTCACCACGATGCTATACTCTTGTGACCATGAGACCTATGGATGGCCCCAACTCTATGAGACAGACACGGGCTTCGCCACCACCTACCAAATGTTCGGTGCAAACATAGTTGTCGATAATTTCTATCTTCAGGATGGGTTGTTGTGTCGTCTAGGCCATATCGGTGTTCCATCAAGAGAGTGAGCAAAGTTGATCTGGGAATCCCACTACAGTCGGGTGGCAAGACACTTCGGTGTCAAAAAGACAATGGCGATGCTACAAAAACATTTCTACTGGCTGAAACTCCGACAGGAGGTCAACAAGTATATTAGGTCTTGCACTGCCTACGTTATTGCCAAACCAACCACTAAGAAACAAGGCCTGTACACCCCTCTTCCTACTCCTGACAGTCCATGGGAATCCATCTCAATGGACTACATGTTGGTTCTCCCATCCACCAAGTGGGGAAATGACTATGTTTTTGTGGTTGTTGACTGCTTTTCTAAGATGGTGATTCTGGTTACCTACAATAAGAGCATCATAGCAGAGGCCACTGCCAAGCTCTTCTTTGAATGGGTCTGGGTACATTTTGGACTCCCACAAACCATTGTCTTAGATAGGGACAGTCAATTTATAATCACATTCTGGTTGAGCCTCTGGTCACTGCTGGACACCAAGCTAACCAAATCCACGACCTTCCACCCCTAGACAGATGGTCAAACCAAAGTCGTAAATCAAATGGTTGTGCATATCCTTTGCATGTATAATTCAAAGCACCCTCGCACATGGGATGAGAGCCTTCCCTATGTCTAGCATAGCTACAACCAATCCCTGCATAGCTCAACCAGCCACAACCCCTTTCAGGTGGGGTTGGGATTCCAACCATTGGTTCCCATAGATGTTTCACTTCCCCTTGCGGTCAACTCGACCAACTCATATCCTATTCTAAATAAAGATGAAAAATCCATCCGGTTCATTGAGCGGATCCAGCACATCCGCCAACAGGTTCAAGATATCCTACATAAGTCCAATGAAAAGTACAAACAACGCCATGATCAACATCGGGTGCCACATAAGTTTCAGGTGGGAGACAAAGTTTAGTTGCACTTGTAGAAACAACACCTTACATGACCCCATCAGAAGCTTATCCCACTCCATTATGGGCCGTAAACCATCACCAAGGCCATGGGGGATAATTATTTTGAGCTCCACATTCCTCCTTTCCTTGGCCTACACCCAACGTTCAACGTGGATCTCCTTTGCCCTTATTTCCCACCATTATTGGACACCTCAGACATAGAAGAACAACTGACACCAATAGAGATCAACCCTGAATGAATCCAATAGGCATATAGAGATCATATTTTGGACACATATATCAATGGAACTCGACAACAAAGGATCCAGCTTTATCGAGTCGTCAAAGCAGGGCAGCTCTTGCACCAAGGCAAGTGGCTTACCCGGGGCCAAATTCAACAGAAATTTCCTCATCTGATAGAGGAAATCAACACAATGGAGACCATTTATTCATAAGGAGGGAGGATTGAAGCATATGGATATTGGTGGCCACCCACCTTTTCTAACTGGATGAAAACAATTTTTTGGCAATTTTGGCAATTTACTATTTTTAGCAGTTTTCACTTCTAGGGCCATTTTGAGGGCCTAAATGAAGGTTTTTTAGGATCAATCTTCTCAATGATATCCTATGGCATGATTGAGGCCTCAAAATTAATCTCTTCAATGATACCTTTCCAACGAGCTATCATTTTCCTAAAACAGAGATCATATGCAAAAGTTACGACCCCGGGAAGTTAATGTACTAACTTACCCAAACGGGGCCCACATGACTTTTGATGCTTCATCTCCTAGGGTTAGGATTTTGGATGTCTAGGGTTTTTGGCATTCCTGTTTATTGTAAAATACCTTCAGAGCCTCATTTTGATCATCTTCTTACAAATGAGTGCAATCGTCACATCTCTTCTCAGAGATAAGTCACCACCATTCCAGCAAGTTTGTTTCCACTGCATTTTACAGTTTTAGCTTATTTCATTGTTGAATAGAAAACTAGTTTTACTATATCTCTGTTATTTTGTGTTAAGAATCTGTTAATAATTTGCATTCATTTCCTTCTTCTCATAAAATCCATATCATTTCTTTAATCCATACAAGGTCTTCTTCCATATGTATACAAGGGTCTCTTTCTGGTATACCTCAAAACCTTGAGGTTTCTCTACATACGCTTCTTCTTCAATTACTCTCTTGAGAAGAATAGTGTTTACATTCATCTAATGTAAACTCCAAACCATGGATACTAGAGGATATATAATGGCTCGGGTAGAGGTATGTCTGGTTACTGGAACAAGCTATCATCATAGTCTTCTCCCTCCTTCTGGGAGAACCCTCTAGCCCTGAGTCTTGCCTTGTATCTATCAATGCTCAAGTATTTTTCACAATTTCTCACATACATTGTTCTTCATCACAACTTCCTTCCATTCCTTCTACTTGATTGCTTCTAGTGGATTCAAACTAGTTCAATTGGTTGTTATGAATTTTTATTTCTTTCTTGGAATCTTCATGTTCTTCCTCATGTTTTTCTTCAATGTTGGAGTCCATGGATTCTTCTTTATATTATATGACCTGTTATAGAAATATTTGCCTCACCCTATGAAATCTTGCACAGAGGGCCTTTTTCCATTTCCTTATGCAGACTTGAAGTCCCTTTTTGCAAATCCAAGAGCTAAAAACATGATTTTTCCACATATGCATGCCCTACCTATATTACATCATGTGTATACGTAGGTTGCACCACTACAACCTGTGTACATCGGGATTTGTGACCAAAATTAAAAAATGGTGTCAGGTTTCCATGTCACGTCACGAGATATATGATCCTTGGCCTTCTATATACTGGAAAAATTCCAACTCGATCCTTCAATTGCACTTGAAGGCTATAAATGGGCCAAATCCGAGCTATGGAAAAGAGGAGAAAGAATTAAACTTTGAGAGAAAATTTACTCTGGAGAAATTATTCACTTCACATTGACTTTGCATCCCTTTGTGCTTTGAGTCCGAACACATTGTTCATCCCTCAAGCTCTTCCTTTATTAATTGAGAACTTCATTGTCTCTATTATATGAGCTTTCCTTTGGTGGAGGATTGAAGTGGTGGAGGTCTAGCTGAAAGGAACCTAGATTCTTAGTTCCAAACCATGCCGACACGGAAGTTTGCAACTCATTCACTTCTACTGATTACATCTTAATAGAAATACTCTTTTCTCATCCAATTAATATCTCTCAAATATTTGAATTATTATTCCATGGGCATATTTCTTATGAATATTGATGGATTATGATATTGAATGTGCTAACATTATATATCATCATCATATTCTTGCGTTTTTTGGTTGTTGAGTACTAGTTGCAGGTATATTTCTTTGGGTCAAGTGCTCAACAGTGGACTTCATCAAATGTCTGGATGAGGTATGTCTCTTATATTGTCTTGTTAACATATTTGTTTATATAGAATACTTGAGATTAGATTTGATTTCTGTAGTCATTTCCGTCTATTGTGGTTTACCCCTAGCCATAGAGATATTTTCCTCGTAACAGAATTGGCGACCATACTGGGGAAAGAATATTCTTTTTTAGGGTTTGGAGTGTTTTTTGGTGCAAACCCCCGACCCTCGGGCCAAGATCTACACAGGATCGTTCTAAATCTTTCCCTGAGTCTAATTGACTCTTTAATTTCCCCACAGGGAATACTTCACACACAAAAAAAGGTGTATTCCACATGTCCTTTTGAGTTATGCCTACGTGATCAAACACAAGCGTTAGCTCCACAACTGACCAACAAATGTGATCAGGGATTTTTCCTTTTCGGGATTTCAGATTTCGTGATTTCACGAATCCTGTTGTCAAGCCCCTTGTCTCTTCAACCTATGAAACTTGAAACATCAACGAGGGTTGACTCCTTCAATGTGCCGAACACACACCTCTTGTTGCCACTTATTTCGGCTCTTCGGGACTTGAGTGATCAACCAACACTCATTCCTCTTCCCTTATGATTTCCTGGTTTCCAAAATTTCCCCTTTTTGGCAAGATTGATGGTATTTTGGGACTCTTGTCAAAGCTCGACCACCTCTTTTGGATTTCTTCACATGTATCCTCCGACTGGTGCTTGGGACCCACCTTTCGACTTTTCGCTCTTCGTGATTTCGGGAGTTGCGTTGACATGCAACTCTGTCTCTTGACTTTCAGAAACTCGAAACATGATTGGGGCCCAAAGCTATTCTTCCACAACCTTTTCAAGAGTTTTCTCCTTCCGCTCTTCAGGATTTCGTGAATCGAAAGTTTGAATCCTCGATTCCAAAAATCGTTGCCTCCCCTGCTTCCTGACACCCGAAGTGCCGAAATCCCGAAATACCACGCCAAATTCCTATCGCGTTTCGCAACTTCAGGATTTTCACTCCACTGTGTCCCATCTCCTTGTCGTCAGGAATCCTGAAATACCAAACCCCAAAGTTTTGAAGCGCCGAAAATTTCGCTATTCGTCTTCACACGCGATAATCCATTTCGCGATTTGAGAATGTGAGTGACCAAAGGTTTTGGTCTGCACTTCAACCTTACGAATCCTGAAATTTTGAAATGACCTAATGACTCAACTGACCATGATTGATGGTCCACATGGATTCTTGAAACCAAAGTGATGGGTTCATCCAACTCCTAACCACCTTGCAGCTTCACTAGATCCTACGGTCCTCATGACTTCACGAGTTCTCCACAAAGAATTCTGACCATCTGATTCACTCCTCAAGAATCTTTGGCCAAACTAACTTGGTGTCCTTCCACTGAAATTAACTTCTACGTGATGATTCCACTCCTCGTCTTCCTTTGAACACTTTAAAAGTACTAACCCTCCTAATCTTTCACTTGCGAACTTAAGTCTCCAAGAGATATCTTGCTCGCACTCCTTGCGGAAATATTTCAAATAACCTCTGGTTATTTGAGTCCTCGACTTTGTGCACTCTTTGCAACATCATTCCTTCCACCTTCACCTTAGTTTATAACTTCTAAGGTTTTAACTAGCCTGCACACACCTTGTACGACTCTGTGCTTCACCTGCACTTATTCTGGTATGAGAACAACAGTATCTCTCTTGAACTTTCTGAGAGAAAACTCAGACTCTTGTGAATGCACACCTTGCGGATGTTTCATTACACTCCTTGCAGGAACTCTCAGGATGAGAAACAATTGAAAGTCATTCTTCTCCTCTATTAGACTTCATATACTTGACATGAAATCACACATTCAACACATCATTGAAACAAATGCATAAACAGAGAGAATAAAACAACTGTAAGCATATCATTCAACAAATGTAAACAGTAAGCATTATAACACCATGAAAATTGAGTCAAAGCTTCGTATATTAACTCAAGTGCTCCTATACATGGGTTCTTCTCTATAGCTCTCTACTACAGCTCTCAGCTTATAAAAAAAAACTCTTCTTCTTATGTTCTCATCATACAATAATACAAGGGTGAGGGTGTCTATATCTGTTTTCCCTCCTACACTTCTAAATATGTCTAATCTCTTAATTCAAATCTACCTACTTTCATTAAAAATAATTAATGTCTATTACACTTGGAAGATGAGAGAAAATCACTCAAGATATGTTTACAACATGCAAGTACACTTTATTTAACTACTACATTAATATCTTCCCATTAATTTTTCAAAAACATTTCAAAATATGCAAAATGTGTGTTGTGCTTTTCCAGCTGTCTTCCGTCTTTATGCTTGCTTGGCTTCCTGCTTACGATGCTCCTGCATCATACTCCTTGGCTTGAAAATTTTCATGAACTCATGTTCATGAGATCTTGCATGATCTGTCCATGCCTATGAATTTCTTCTTCATCCTCCCAACTGACATCTTCAACTGGATGTCCTTTCCATTTGACCAAGTATTCAAAATATTCTTTCCTCCTAGTCTTTCTGCTAATCCTCTTGTCAATTATGCTTTCCATCTGTGGCTTTTCAAGTACAGACATTATTTTTTCCATTGAATCTCTTTCTATTCCTTCTCTGCTCCTGCTTCTTCATCTATGTAAGGGTACAAATCCAAAACATTGAATATCGATGAGATTCCGACCCCATCGGGTAATTCAATCTCATATGCGTTTGCCCAAAATTTTCTTATGACCTTACATGGTCCAATCTTTTTCATATTCAGTTTGTTATATGTTCCACTTGGGAACCTCTCCTTCCTCAGATGTGCAAGAATCAGATCACCAACTTCAAATTGAAGTTCTCGACTGTGTTGATCTGCTCTCCGCTTGTATTCTTGACTTGAACTCTACAATCTCTCCTTAATTCAGCTTTGAAGATCCTTCATTCCTTCTGCAAAGTCCTCTACACTAGCACTCTTGAATTCAGCTTGTTCTTCATCTTTCAATTCAGAAACTCCCCTTGGCTGCATTCCATATAAAATCTAGAATGGATTCTGCCCTGTGCTTCTATTGAGTGAATCATTGTAAGTGAATTCCACCTGTGGCAGAATGTGATCCCATTGATTGTGATGTTCAGTCACTATGCTTCTTAACAAATCTCCCAAGCTCCTGTTCACGACCTCTGTCTGCCCATACGCTTGAGGATGATATGCTGAGCTAAAAGACAAACTTGTCCCCAGCTTCTTCCATAAGTTCATCTATAAATGCCCTACGAATTTGGTATCCCGATCAGAAATGATACTCCTTGGCAAGCTGTGAAGTCTGATGACTTCCTTGAAAAACAGGTTCACAATATGAGTTGTGTCACTGGTTTTCTGGCATGGTATAAAATGTGTCATTTTTGAAAATCTCTCTACTACCACAAAGATCGAATCATATCCTCTTTGTGTCCTTGGCAGTCCCAATATGAAATCCATGCTCACTGCATCCCACAGCCTTTCAGGAATGGATAATGGTTGATATAATCCTGCATTCTACCTTTTTCCTTTCATGTGCTAACAAATTGTGCACCGATCCATGAATTTATTAACATCTGCTCTCATCCCTGGCCAATAATATGAGCTATTCAACTTTAAGAACATTTTGTCATGACCGAAGTGTACGACCAATCCTCCACTGTGTTTTTCCTTCAGTAGATTCTCCCTCATGGAGCATTTTGGAATACATAGCTGATTTCCCCTGAACAATAATCCATCCTAGATCATGTATTCAGTCCATTGGCTTCTATCCCTGAGAATTGGATTCTCTAATGCCTCATATGACTCCTTGAAGTCTGGATCATCCCTGTACATTTCTTTGAGGTTATCAAAACCCAAAGTCTTGACTCTGAATTCCTGCATAGGCAAACATTTTCTGCTCAAAGCATCAACAACTTTGTTAGAAATTCCAGAAATATGATTAATCACAAAAGTAAAATTATGCATGTATTCAACCCATTTAACATGTTTTTGGTTCAACTTCTCCTGTTGAGTCATGATTTGTAAAGCATGATTATCACTATACAAAACAAACTCTTTGGGAACCAAATAGTGTCTCCATTTCTTCAGCACTTGTATGACTGCATAGAATTCTTTGTCATATGTGGTGTACTTAATCTTTGCTTCATTCAGTTTTTCACTAAAGTATGTGATCAGCCTGTCGTCTTGGCTCAAGACTACTCCAATTACAAATCCACTTGCATCACCCCTGACCTGGAATGTCTTTCTGAAATCTGACAAAACCAAAATTGGTTGCTTAGTGATCCTCTTCTTCAGCAGATTGAAGCTCTTCTCTGCTTCTTCTGTCCAGTGAAAAGATTTATGTCTTTTCTTCACCATATCCATCATCAGTGCGTTGATCCGACTAAAATTTCGAATGAATTTCCTGTAGAAACTTGCCAAACCATGGAAGCTTCGAACTTCAAACACACTTTTCGGCGATGGCCAATTTTTAATTGCATTTACCTTTTCCAGATCCATCTTCAACTCATTTGTAGAGATAAAAAAACCCAAATAAATGAGTTATGTCCTCATAAATGATGATTTCTTCATATTGATCAACAATTTATCTTGCTGTAATCTCCTCATCATTGCATCTAAATGCTTTAAGTGCTCTGCTTCTGTTTTTCTGAAAATTAATATATCGTCAAGATATACAATGACGAATTTCCCTATGAAATCCTTCAGAACTTCGTTCATCAACCTCATGAAAGTATTGGGTGAATTTGTTAGGACAAATGGCATAAAAAACCATTCATATAGCCCCTCATTCGTCTTGAATGTTGTCTTCCATTCATCACCTTCTCTCATTCTAATTTGATGATATCCACTTTTCAAATCAATCTTTGAAAAAAACTTTGCTCCACTCAAGCAATCCATCAAGTCGTCCATCCTTGGCAATGTAAATCTATATTTGATGGTAATCTTATTGATTTCCCTTGAGTTTGTACACATTCTCCATCCTCCGTCCTTCTTTGGGTTGAGCATTGTTGGAACAACGCATGGACTCAAGCTTTCTCGAATCAATCCCTTGTCCATTAAGTCCTGGACTTGTCTCTTAACTTCTTAATTTTCCTGCGGTGTCAATCTGTATGTGGATTTGTTCGCTAAACTGGATCCAAGTATAAGATTGATATGATGGCTTATACTCTTGATAGGTGGTCACAAACAAGGTAGTTCGTCCACCACTATATCAACAAACTCTCCCAGCAACTCCTGGATTTCTTCTGGTAAATCATCTATTCTCGTACTAGTCAAAACAATTTTGGGCTTCCTGACCACAATAAATTGTGTGTCTTCCTTCTTCTTAACCTCATTAAGAAGTTCCTTCCCACTCATGAGAAGTACAATGTTGCTCATCTCTATTTTCACCTCTTTATCCTTAATTGGTAGCAACATGTGAGTCCTACCATTTTTCTCCAGGGTGTACATGTTCTTTCTCCCATCATGAACCACGTTTTTGTCATATTGCCATGGTCTACCCAACAATAGATGAAAAACATCCATGGGAATGACATCACATAATGTTTCATCTTTATATCCTCCTATTTTAAATTCAACTAAACATTGTTTAGTGACATTTACCTAGTGTCCTTTTTGTAGCCATGAAACTTTGTATGGGCTTGGATGTACAATAGTCTCCAGCTCCAACTTTTCTACCATATCTGTAGATACGAGATTGTCTATGCTACCATTGTCCACTATGACCTTGCATACTCTATCTTTAGTTTTGCAAGTAGTCCAAAACAAACTGTTTCTTTGGGATGGGTTCTCTAGTTCCTTCTCTGGTTTCAAGAGAACTTTCCTCATCATTAAGGATCTTCCACTCTCAATGTCCTCTACCTCAACATTCTGTCCTTGAGCTTCAACAATGTGAGTTTCACCACCATATTTCTTCCTATCTGGACACTCATAGGATTTATGTCCAATTTTTCCAGAGACAAAGCATTTCACTTAACCTCCTCCACCTCTTCCTCTTCCTTTGGCTTGAGGAAAAGTATTTTTATCAGCATACTTCCTTCTCTGTGAGATTCCTCCCCTCTCATGTTGAGTTTGAGGTTTCTTCTCCTCTTCTTTAGATTTTTGAGTTCTGTCTTGGGCAATTGTTTTGCCTATGGCTTGACCTCTACTTTGGCCTCTTTGACCTTGTTTCTGGCTCAGATTCTCTTCAGCTTTCAGAGCCATATGATAAGCATCTTCCACAGTCCGAATGGTCATCATGCTCATCTCATATTGAATTTCATATCGCAGACCATTCATGTACCTGGAAACTTTTTCATCGTCGTTTTCTCGATGCCCTGCTTTGATGTTTATTCTGTAGAACTCTTCAGTGTATTCTTTCACTGTCATCAGCTTCTATCTCAAATTTTGCATCCTCTGAAACAAAGTGATTTGATAATCCCTGGGTATAAATTTGGATTTCATCTTTGCAACCATTCTATCCCATCTCTTGATTTTCTGCTTGCCCTTGCAGCGTCTGTCAGCCTGCAGTTCATCCCACCATAATGTTGCATGCCCTTTAAGTCTAGTGACGACATGTTTGACCTTCTTGTCTTCCTTGACATCCTCATAGTTGAAGTATTTATCCAGATCTCTAATCCAGTATAGAAGTTCTTCAACATCCAGATTTCTCTCATACACTGGAATGTCCATTTTCGCTCTGGCACCTATCCTTGCAACAACCCTGAATAGGTGTTCATCTGCAGCATCTTTGACTGCAACTTCTCCTTCTCTGTTTCCATCTTCATTTTCACTTTCACCTTCATTGATATCCCCAGCATGAACTGTGCACCTCTGTGCTGTCTCCATAGCATCAAGTATAGCACATAACTCGTGCATTTCTCTTTCCCTTGTTGGATCAAGAATTGGCCTATCTCTTCTTCTTGGCAGCATGGCTGTAAAATGTTCCTCTTTTCTCTACTACAGAAAGAAAATAACTTGTTCTGTAGCTCTGATACCACAATTGGTACAGACCCCTGACCCTCGGGCCAAGATCCACGCAGGATCGTTCTAAATCTTCCCCTAAGTCTGATTGACTCTTTGATTTCCCCACAGGGAATACTTCACACACATAAATAGGTGTATTCCACATGTCCTTCTGATTTATGCCTACATGATCAAACACTGATGTTAACTCCACAACCGACAAACAAATGTGATCAAGGATTTTTCCTTTTCGGGATTTTGGATTTCGCGATTTCGTGAATCTTGTTGTTGATCCCCTTGTCTCTTTAACCTCTGAAATCCAAAATGTCAATGAGGGTTGACTCCTTCAATGCACCGAATACACGCCTCTTCTTGCCACTTATTTCAGTTTTTTGGGACTTGAGTGATTGACCAACACTCATTCCTCTTCCCTTATGATTTCCCGGTTTCTAAAATTTCCCCTTTTTGGTGAGATCGATGGTCTTTCAGGACTTTCGTCGAAGCTCAACCACCTCTTTCAGCTTCTGTCACACATATCCTCCGACTGGTGCTTGGGACCCGCCTTTCGGATTTTCACTCTTCGCAATTTTAGGAGTTGCGTTGACATGAAACTCTGTCTCTTGAATTTCGAAAACCTGAAACTTGATCGGGGCCCAAATCTATTCTTCCATGACCTTTTCAGGAGTTTTCTCCTTCCTCTCTTTGGGATTTTGCGAACCGGAAGTTTGAATCCTCGATTCCAAAAATCGCTGCCTCCCCTGCTTCCCAACACCCAAAGTGCCAAAATCTCAAACTTCCACGCCAAAGTCATGTCGCGTTTCATGAATTTGGGATTTTCACTCCACTTTGTCCTAGCTCCTTGTTGTCAGGACTCCTGAAATACCGAACCTCGAAGTTCCAAAGCGTCGAAAATTTCGCTATTCGTCTTCACACACGATAATCCATTTCGTGATTCAGGAATGTGAGTGACCAAAGGTTTTGGTCTGCACTTCAACCTTACGAAACTCAAAATTACGAAATGACCTAACGGCTCAACTGACCATGATCAACAGTCCACATTGATTCTTGAAACCAAAGTGATGGGTTCATCCAACTCCTAACCACCTTGCAACTTCACTAGATCCTACGATCCTTGTGACTTCACGAGTTCTCCACGGAGAATTCTGATCGTCTGATTCACTCCTCAAGAATCTAGCCAAACTAACTTGGTGTCCTTCCACTAAACTTAACTTCTACGCGATGATTCCACTCCCCGTCTTCCTTTGAACACTTTAAAGGTACTATCCCTCCTGATCTTTCACTTGCGAGATTAAGTCTCCAAGAGAGATCCTTCTCGCACTCCTTGTGGAAATCTTTCAAACAACCTCTGGTTATTTGAGTCCTCAACTCTGTGCACTCTTTGCAACAACAGTCCTTCCACCTTCACCTTAGTTCATAATTTCTAAGGTTTCAACTATCCTGTGCACACCTTGCATGGCTTTGTGCTTCACCTGCATTTCTATTGGTACGAGAACAACGATATCTCTCCTGAACTTTCTGAGATAAAACTCAGACTCTTGTCAATGCACACCTTGCAGACATTTCACTACACTCCTTGCAAGAACTCTCAGGATGAGAAACAATTGAAACTCATTCTTCTCCTCTATCAGACTTCATATACTTGACATGAAATCACACATTCAACATAGCATTGAAACAAATGCATAAACAAAGAGAATAAAACAACCGTAAGCATACCATTCAACAAATGTAAACAGTAAGCATCGTAACACCATGAAAATTAAGTCAAAGCTTCATATATTAAATCAAGTGCTCCTATACATGGGTTCTTCTCTATATCTCTTTGCTACAGCTCTCAACTTATAAAAAAAAACTCTTCTTCTTATGTTCTCATCATACAATAATACAAGGGTGAGGGTGTCTATATCCGTTTTCCCTCCTACACTTCTAAAATTGTCTAATCTCTTAATTCATATCTACCTACTTTCATTAAACATACTTAATGTCTATTACACCTGGCATATGAGAGAAAATCACTCAAGATCTGTTTACAACATGAAAGTACACTTTCATTAACTACTACATTAATATCTTCCCATTAATTTTTCAAAAACATTTCAGAATGTGGAAAATGTGTGATGCACTTTTCCAGCTGTCTTATGCCTTTATGCTTGCTTGGCTAGATGCTTACGATGCTCCTGCATCCTTTTTCTCATTATATTTCTCTCGTTCATATTGAGTTTCTTGTCATATGATTTATTGACAACCTTTGTTCACTATGAGTCTGATTTTTTCAGCCTTCTCCTTAGCCTATCTATGTTTTGACACATATATGCGGGTTTTTTCTTGACAGAAGCATACATATGCGGGTTGTACTTCTGCAAGTTGCATACATACGCAATTTTCCCTTGAATAGTTGCGTACATCAACTTTTGTTGCTTGACTGTTGGGTTTAGTGGTTGCTGGGTAGGTTTTGATGATTTTTTAGTCTTCTTGGGTCTCTGTGGTGACTGTTAAGTCTCTGTGGAATGACAAGAAACCTGTGTTTGGTTGAATTTTTGGGAGTTCCCTTTCTCATCATATTTTCATTTTGATTGTCTTTGCACCTTGGGCTGGGTGTTTTTCTCCTTGACATCCTACTTGGGTTGTCTCTGTCTATACACAGTAGAGTCTTTATATCAGGTTGTTGTTCAATCCTTGCATTTTCAGTCTCTTATATTGAAAATTCAAAAATATTAGGCATTTTACATTGATTGGCATTTTGATCTCTTGAGTCTTTGTCATTTATCTTAGTGCATGTAAATAAATATTACATTTTATTTAGAATTGTAAAATTCAATTGAAAATTGCATTTTTGAGGAGAATGTCATTTATTGGAAATTGAAGTTAGGACTTTGCATTGTATTCATATTCATTTATTTTACTTGTTGAGTCATAAAATTGCTAGTTTCACGACTGCACCTATTGATTAAGCAAGGCCTTTAAAATTAACGCTATGATTTAAAATTTATTAGTAACGATTTTATTTTCTAAGGTGCACAAACTAGCTTAGGATTTAGAGCCTTGGAATAGGATTTTGTGAGCAAATTTTTCCAAGGATATTAAATCAGCATATGTTTTTGACTAAGGGAGTGGAGAAATCCATTGTATAATCGGTGATATCAGGAGGCTCTTATTACACCAGAGTTAAGCACGAGGTCGCATGAGGTCGGTTGAAGGGATATCCCCTCGATACCTTCTTAGCATTAGATATATTTCTGGGGATATATTTGTATATGGGGATCTTGCTAGTGCCCTTACCTCCGTGAGAGGTGATGCTTTCAATGTTTTGGGCTTCGCTGCCCTGCCCATACGGTGGACAGGACTTACAATTGTTCACTTGTGCATCAGTTATACCATGGTTGATTAGTTGCTTGACTTAGGTGCCACATAGGTTACTTGCAAGGGTTATTCTGCAGGTAACCTAGGTCAGATAAGGATTGGACAACATACAAAATTTATGGAGGATTACCTCTCCGGGGGGATCTGACCAACTGGTTGTTAAGGCCATGAGGGCCCTTATAACTGATTATGTTTCCTCCAATATTTAGCAACAGAGTCTCAGGCCCCCCTTGGGAAAGGCATACCTAGTTTAGAGAGGGAGGTCCCTTTCAACCACTTTATCCTGTTTGTGTGCATGTTGGTCGTTTGATTATTTTTTGGTGTGCTCTTTGATTTTTAGTAGACCTTTGATATTTTATACCATGATTTAACTTGTCATTATCATGGATAGTGGAGTTCCTGCGACTTCCTCCTTTACCGCTACCTCCCCCATGATGTTCAATCATTTCATGGGGATGAATATTTCTGCTTTTCATAATGGTATGCAGAATTATGACACTCAGTCCATGCCTTGGGTAGCTAATCATTTTCCTATTGATATGCCAAACATGCCTTCACCCTTTCCATCCTCTCCCTAACCCACTTATATGAATCCTAGTTTTGGATCTGGGGAAACCATCGCCCCGCCATCTATGTCTTCATTTGATAGGAGTCATTTCCCTCTACCAACTCTCACCGTGGGAAGGTTGGAACCTCCCCTGATACGGATCTTGTCCTAGCCATGTTTTTCCAGGAGCCAATACTCAAGTGGGTGGTTATTCTACTTATTACACCCCATCTGTGTATCCTTCGTCTACCATGCTAGTTCCTACGAACAGTTTTCCCATGGAGGGTCCATATATATCCTCAGGTATTTCATACGGGGGGAATTAGTTTTATGGTTCAGGATACCCTCTTCACGGAATCCCTTCACATGGGGGAAACATATATCCTCACTTGAATAATCCTTATCATACTTTTGTCTCTTCGCAGACATTTTCTTCAGTGATGATGCCCGTATAAACCTTTATGGATTAGTTAGGTGGAGGATACTACCTTTTCATACGGGGATAGGGTGTAAAACAAGACCCTTCCTAGTTTGCAATGTCTCAAAACCAATCTTTCTCGGGACCTTGGTCTCAAATGCCACAACTCACCACCATTGCTAGTCCAGCCACTGCCAGTCATATTGGAGCCCCATCACCAACCACTGGTAGCCATATTGGACATTGTTCGATGACCTTTGCAAGTCATGTTGAAGACTCGCAACCAACCACTACTAGTCATGCTGGGGGCATCTCTCTATTCGCCGTGAGTCATATCAATATCACATCTCCAACCTCTGTACACCATGTGGTAGATGAACCTCCAACCTCTACTAGTCATGCTGGGAGCATGTCACCAACCATTGTAAATGACGTTAGGGGAATTCATATGATTGAGAATCCTAGACATGCTATACATAAGCCCAAATTCCTTTGTAGGACTTGCGAAGGAAATCACCTTACTAGTTTGTGTCTTGCTACTACCAGGATATCAGAGGCGTGGTTCTCACCTAAGGGCCCTTTGGGTTCTAATGCATCTGTAGTTTCCCCACACTTTGTTTCTCCTTTGATTGACACGACATTCATGCCGATGCAATCAACACCTGAGAACACTCCCATTTTTGAGAGTAATGCATCTCTTGACCTTGTTGTCTCACAACCTATTCAACTAGTGATCGTGTCGATGCAATATTTGATCGAAACCGCTCCTATGTTTTGGGGTGATGCATCTCTTAACCTTGTTGTCTCACATCCTATTCAACCAACGATTGAAGAAGTGGTCATACCAATGAAATTTCCGGTCAATCCAACCCTTCCCTTAGAGGGTGATCCGTCCTTCAACCATGTCGTTAACATTCCTGGTACTACACCTTATGAACATGAGAAAATTTTACTCTCCTTGAGTACTCTCCCTTCAAGTCCTCGAGAATATCCCTTTGATTGGGATGGTATTGTGGGGTATCCAATGCCCCCTCCTATGTCCTTTCAAGTAATAGACATTATTCTATATATCATGGAGAAGCTAGACTTCGCTAGAACTTTATCCTCCTCGACTTGGAGAGATTTGGGTTTTCCCAAGCTTATGTCAGCTATTCGTAAGATGTTGAACTTTCATAGAAGTCCAACATGGGAGCCTTGGCCTCCCCCGTGACATGCCACCCAAAAACCTCTCAACGAGTCTGATTTCAACTCTTTTCCGACTCGTCTAAAAAATGAAACAATTGTCGAGTGAATTTGTCCCTTTCACACTCGTTAATTGGACTTGAAAGGCCGTGAGTCTTGTTTAAGCTCTTTTTCAACTCATTTTAAAAAATAAAAAAGATTGTCGAGTGAACTTTTCTCTTTCACACTCGTAAATTTGATTTGAAAGGATGTCTATTTGGTACAATTTTATCCATTTTTCAAACCAAGTAGACTAAGATTATGAAAAGGGACTTTTTTGGCGTTAAGTTGTGATTGCATCTTATGCCCTTGCTTGCAGTATTGAGCCTATTGTTGGTTCTCTCTTTACATTATAACCCGTTTGTCTCAACAATTTTTCATCCTCAACCAAGTAGAGCCTTGTTTATATCCTTCACAACTTGACACCCTATACCCAAGAGGGAACATTCCCCCAAGTGTCCATCTCCAACATGCACCTCATTGCATTGATCATAGTATGTTCCACTGCTAGAACTAGTTTTTCTTACTTGCGACACTCGTTTCCTCCTCTATATCATAGAATTCATTTGACTATGAAAATACAAAAAAAGACGGGCGGGAAGGGAGTATTATCCTATATTGGAACTAATCATGTCACCTTTTAACAGAGAATTTTTTTTTGATTCCACTTGTCATCATAATTTTGGGTCTAGCA
The DNA here is from genome assembly GCA_000966675.3 of Picea glauca. Lineage (NCBI taxonomy): Eukaryota > Viridiplantae > Streptophyta > Pinopsida > Pinales > Pinaceae > Picea > Picea glauca. The sequence continues at coordinate 37,655 of JZKD02S2168632.1, read as the reverse complement.
TGGCCTTAGGAAGTTGAACTCATTACAGAGAGTTTACTCCCCTAACTGGTTACTCTTCCAGTCCCTATGTATAATTTGATTGATGCCTTCTGCATATCATGGTTTCGTCATTGAGTCTATGCTGCCCGAGTCTTCCATATGTATCATGCTCTTGTTAAAAGGATGTCTATCAACCTGTGTTGGCCATTCCTCAGAAATCTTGACTTTGCATGTCGGTCATACCCTTAGTTTGTCTCAGAATCACATGAAGTTGTAGTCCTACTTTCCTGATTGGTAGGTAACCTTGAACCTAACAATCGACATTTCATCATTGGTTGTTGACTTGGTGGCTTCCCTTATCTTTGGCGGAAAGACATCTACATTGGTATTTGTGCAATGTATTAAATTTCATTATCCTTATTGGTGGTTTCCTCACATTTTTCAGCAGCTTTCCTGATTGGCTGCTATTCAGAGGTTCTTTTTTGTGTACCACTTGCCATGGCACATGTGAAAGATGCATAGGGTCGTTGGTTCATGAGCATAGTCTTCATCCGATTTCCTCCAAATCATAAATCTCCTACATTGTACCTCATTTTGAATGATGAGAGATTCCTTAATGCTCTCCTTTCAGTAGGTCTCCTTCCATTGACATCAACTCATCTATTCTGGATACAAGACCTAGAGTCCTATGAGTACCTAGAGGCTTTCAGTCATTAGTGGCAGGATCTCTTGTCATTGACAATTGGGAATATATCAATGTCTCTTGATCGATCGATTATTCAAGTGTTCAACCCTAACTCCTTTATTCATAGTTGTAAGAATGTACTCGTTGCCTTGATACCTACTTTCATCATTGGTAGGTTGTCTCACATTTTTTAACGATATACCTCAATGGTCGGTAATCAAACAAAGTCTCATTATGTTCAACCTAAACTCCTTTATTCACATGATGTAGACTTGCACCTTTGGCAGATTGTGTAGAATAATTGAAGACAACAATTTATGGTCATAGCTTTCCTGATTTATTGCTACCTTTTTATTGGACCAATACCTATGTGACTCCAGTGATCATGGGAGATCAGATTGTAATCCATTATATACAGATATCTTCAGATTGATTTTGAGACTCGTTTTACTGGGCCTTGTCTGTGACTATGAAAACCTTTGGCATGTAACCACATTTTTATTTTTCTATTCATGGCCATGGACAGTTTTTTGGTATATTTTCAGATGGATCTGCAGTGTAATTCAAATTGGCATCCATGTATGCAAATTCAATACAGATTGTAATGAGCAACTTATTCTTCTAGCTGGGTCCCTATTACTCCACGTATGGGTCTTATAATGTATTTTGTCCATCACAGATACTCCTCTGACCTCACACATTAGGGGGCATCTGTTATTGCAAGATTTTCCTCACCCTATGCAACATTGCAGAAAGGGCCTTTTTCTGTTTCCCTATGTAGACTTGAAGTCCATTTTTGCAAATCCTAGAGCTAAAACCATGATTTTTCCACATATACGTGCCCTGCCTATATTACAATATGCGTATACGTAGGTTGTACCACTATAGCTCACATACACCGAGATTTGTGCCCAAAATTAAAAAACGGTGTCGGGCTTCCATGTCACGTCACGAGATCTATGATCCTTGGCCTTCCATATACTGGAAATGTTCTGACTCGACCCTTCAGTTCCACTTGAAGGCTATAAATGGGCCAAATCCGAGCAATGGAAAATAGGAGAAATAATTCAACTTTGAGAGAAAAGTTACTTTGGAGAAATTATTCACTTCACATTGAGTTTGCATCCCTTTGTCCTTCGAGTCTGAACACATTGTTCAGCCTCCAAGCTCTTCCCTTATTCATTGAGAAATTCATTGTATATATTATATGAGCTTGCCTTTGGTGGAGGATTGAAGTGGTGGAGACCCATATAAAAGGAACTTGGTTTCTCGGTTCCGAACCATGCTGACATGGAAATTTGTAACTCATTCACTTCCACTGATTACATATTAATAGAAATACTCTTTTCTCGTCCAATTAATATCTCACAAATATTTGAATTATTATTCCATGGGTGTATTTGTTATGAATATTGATGGATTATAATATTGAATGTGCTATAATTATATCATCACCATATGCTTGCATTGCTTGGTTGTTGAGGACTAGTTGCAGGTATATTGATTTGGTTCAAGTGCTCAACGGTGGACTTCATCGAACCTCTAGACGCGGTGGTCCTCTTGTCTTGTCTTGTTAGTGTATTTGTTTATATAGTATACTTGATATTAGAGTTGATTTATGCAGTCATTTCTGTCTATTGTGGTTTACCCCTAGCCATAGAGATATTTTCCTCGTAACAGGACCTTCTTTCCTGAAGGATCCAACCTTCTGTCATAGGAACATAAATGTAGATGGACAACCAAGGATATTCAAGGCTTGTTTTCGAAGAAGACTTCTTCTAGAGTCAATTTGAACACGTGTTTCTTATCATGGTTGCTACTCCCAATGAAGAACATGGACAAATACTTCATAGTGTTTACATATTTTTCTTGAATGGATCATATCATTAGGGATTAGCTCCCTCCTAATCCCATCTTTATGCCTAAATGAGAAATATGGATGATCTTCTTTTGGAATTATGTGATTATCTCCCTCCATTTGAGAGATTCCATGCTTCTGTCTCCTGCATCTCTCTTTTCTTTTTGCAAAGTGTCACAAACCTTTTCTGGTTTCCTTTTGATTCTTGACTTCCTTCGAATCTAACTCCTCCGAGTCTCTTTAAGTTTGTTTCTATTTGTTATGATTGTTGCCCATCGAGAAGTTGTGTCATCCTTATAAATTTCTTTTATGACAACTTTCACAAGGATTGTTCATCAAACATATTTCACAAGGGTACATGCCCGGAACAAGAATAACAAGAGGAAAGAAGAAATATATATCTAGAGGAGATGTTAGTTAAACTTGTGAACAAGTACAATAATCATCTATATCAATAGTATTCATATGCAGTCAAGTATTCATTTCACCTAGCAATGATAGAATCTTTCAAAGACTGCTTTCACAATTTGTACTATAGCAACTATCACCCTTGATATACACAAATTTGAAGCTTAACAATTTAATCAAACCTGAAACCTGAAGCCTCAACTACTATGGAGGGTGCGTTTATTCCTTTGAATGCACTAAATCCAAGATTACATCTTGGACATGGTCTCTAATACTTTTCCTATAAACACACTCATGTTTTTCTAGATGATATATAACTTAGATATAATATATAAGTTCATACCTTTGAAACCTTGTAGCATTGTGCAACTTGTCTTCCAATCTGAAACTAGATACCATCTTGGCAAGAAGAGATTAGAAACTCAATCAAAAGGTTCAATGATTACAACAAGCTAGAAACTCTAAAATTTCAACTTTGACCAAAAAATCAATTTGACCAAAATTCAACCTTTGACTTTGACTTTGACTATGACTAGTCAATCTTTGAATATGACAAAAAATTCAAAACCGATGTTTTTTATAGCTGAGAGTACCAAGAGGTGCACTAGGCTAGTGAACACTAGGATGTCAAGGAATTAGGTCAAACACTTCACCAAAAGTGCCCAAACACATGGGTTAAGGTTTTGTTAAAGCTGCATAATCAGAAAACCTAGTTGCAACTGTAACTGGTGCCACAACGAGCTTAACAAATAACTTCACAATATATATTCGAGTGGTTAGACTATCTGAAGATAGTGTGGGCCCATAAACTGTTAGAAATAAAGAGATGTGCTCGTTTTTTCCATAGACAATATATAAATATTGTCACCCAACCATAGGCTGAAGCCACCCTCAGGCACCTTTAACCTTGAAAAAAAGAATAATTCAGAAAAGAAAACCTTAAAACCAGTAGCCAACCAAGATAACATATCTCTCTCCAAGGCTAGCGTACCAAGAAAAAAATCCAAACCATAACCAAGGAAGAAAATCCAAACCATAACCAAAATCCAAAATATCAGTTGAGTAGCTGCAACTGCACTCCCTCTCTAAAACTTGTGCATAAACTTGTGAGAGTGAGAGTGCGAATGACAAATGAGCTCTAGCGTCCTCTTATTTATGCTACTCTATCTCACTTGGTTGGGCTGACTTCTCTTTCTAGAGACTAATAACTCAATATTAAATATTCTCTTGAGCCGACTTGTCTTTTAGGGTTATTATCCAACATTTTAGGTTTTTTTTTGCTTCCCTGAATCTTCTAGTCTCGTCAAAGGTTACATGGAGGTTAATACCTCCCTCCACTACCATAATATCAACATGAAGAAGGGATACTATTATCATGCCAAAATTTATGTACTAGTCCCTTAACTACTTAAACTAAATTCACATCAAAATGAGGACAACTACCAATGAAGGCCCAAAAATATGTTTTCCCAATGGTGCAAGATGTTGTCTTCTAATAGAATTCTTTTGAAGGATTTTGACATTCACTTTAATGAGCTTGGATGATGGCTTGAGAAAGTGACTATTTCTTGTGTTCTTCTTTACTATTTCTTTTGATAATACACAATGAGCTACATTACAATCTTTCAAATGATTTTTTTAACCAGTTGTTCTAAAAATATCTACTAAGCTTCTAACAATATGATTAGTTGACTCTGAATTATTTATCATCTATATGCCTAAATGTTTTCTAACTATAGTGAATCACTTAGATTTTAATAAAGATAAAAATAAATAACATTTATATCTCAGACACTTTTATTCAAAGTATTTTTAATTATTTCTTGGGTATGATAAGAAATAGACCACTTAGATAACTTACCTTCAAGGAAAATCTTGAGATCTTATGTTTTGGATTTTTTTAGTGTACTTGGGACAATGGAGTTAAGTAATTTACATCTATAGTATGGAACACATCACCATGATGTTGTGGTTGTTTGACATGATCCTATAGCCCTTCATTCCCTTGTTGGTTAATTGTTTCTCTACTTCCATTATCTGTATAATTATAATGCACCAAAAGTGATTGTATGTGTCATCCAATTAATAGTTACATGATATTTTTATTTGAGGTTGACTTGATGTCATAATTGAAGCAACCCCTAATGACCACCTATGCTTTGCTTATCTAGCAATACTATGAACTTTTTTTTCAATCCATTGTTGTAAAAAATGAGGCCCCTCTATTGAGTGCATGTTCTTTTCCTATTTTGAATTGGTAGGAAGCACCATGACATCAATTGTGATTGGAATTGAATCACTTTCCATTAAATTATTTTGAATTGCTATGTCTTACTTTCTTTTGTTTCTAATTTTTTAAAGTGTTTGAAGATACTTCATCTTCCTTCAATCTTTTTGCAAAATTACATTAAATATTTTAATAAATCTTACAAATTTTTAAAATACAATCTTATTATTTTTAAGGCAAAATTTGTATTTCCTACAACCTTATAATTAAGAATTATATTACATTTTAAAAATGAGTAAGAGTTAACCAATATGGAGTCTAAGAACTTTAAGTACCTTGCATTAACTTGTCCTTTGCATTTTAAGAATTAAGTTATATTTTAAAGAACTTTAAGTACCTTACGTAAACTTGTTCTTTGCATTTTAAGAATTAAATTACATTTTAAAAATTAGGTTGAATTGTATTCATTGGAATCTTATTATTTTTCAAATGCAATTTTTGGTTGAATTGTGTTCATTAGAATCTTATTATTTTTGAAATACAATTTTGATAATCTTGTTAGGGCATGGGCCATGAAAGGACACAAACAAAGACAATTTGAGTAAAACTGTAATTGGATTTGGTGGAAGAATAAAATTTGAAGCTCCATTCTATGATGGGCCATAACACACTTTAATAAGTTCAAGGGCATATGCAAACTTCCACTTGTTCCATTTACAAAGAAGAAACGGATATAATATCATACATATTTTATGAATATTGAATCTATCGAATTAAATAAAGAGGTAAAGTAGTTAGAAATTCTTAATCTAAAATTTGGATGCAGGAAGAGTTTTGATTGTGACATACTTTCTATGGATTAAAACCAAGTATATATTAATATTTATTACTTGAGATGGTTGATTTTGTTATAGGGCGACAATGTAATAAGTTTTAAACATGGTATTTATTTTGTTTATAATATTATATTATTAAAAAATAAACAATTGGAATTATTATAACCTCAAAATACTATAGTCATGTTATCATGTTAAGGGCACCTTAAGGGAATCTCAAGTGATTTTGTTTATTAAATTTAAGGTATCACAATTTAAAATCTAGAGAGAGTTAGGGTTTCAAAATTTAGAGAAAAAATGTTAGGATATCACAATTTCAAATCTAGAGAGGGTTAGAATTTCAAAATTTAGAGAAAGAATGGTAGGATATCACAAATTCAAATCCACATAAGGTTAAGGTTTGTATACTTAAATAAATTTTAGGGTTTGTATACTTAAATAAATTCAAATGGATGAAAAAAAATAATAAGAAAATCATTTAAAAATAAACCTTCTACCCAACCTTAAGAATAAAAAAAATCAAACCTCTAAATCAATTGAAATAACCCTCGCCAACCAAATGGGTAAAGTCAAATAGAGATGTCAATGTAAATGTTGGGATTTACCAGGATATATCCATAATATTTTTCAAAACATATATTACATGTTACATCTCGTAACGAGACAAGTAATAGAATATTTCCTGCTAATATGAATTCACGAGTGGCACGAATTTGAATTTGAATTTTGCTAGGTTTGAATAATAAGTTGTTATTATGCTTTATTTTAATGGCACTGAGAGAAAGAACAATACTTAAATACAGCCTTAAGGGGAGAGATTTCCATATAAATCTTCACATGATGAAGTTTACACTTTACAGTCTTTACAGTGAATAGAAAGATCCTTGTTATCCTCCTGATCAGAAGTCTAATGGTTACCCTATTCTGCACAAAGATGAACCCTAACAATGGACACACGAGAACCTTGCAGACCAACAACAAAAACCACACAATCAAATAAACATACAACGGTATAAACTTATGTTTTATCAGATTTGGACTACTAAATCTATGGTCGGCGCCTGTAGAGAGTTGAAGCAGATAACAGAACCAGAAGAATCAGGAACACCACTCCAGCGAAGGAGGCACTGACAGCACCGATGGCTTGGTTACAGAATGAATTGAACCGTTGACAGATGGCAAACCAGTTCGTGCGACTGTTTCCTTTGCGAGCCACATACAATATTGCTACTGCTGCTGCTGCTCCTGATGTACACACGGCCACCATCACCTGCAATTACAATATCTCTATGCTTCACTACATTCAAAATCCACAGATTATGAAGAAACCCTAAGCAATATGAATTAGGGCATACTCACCGTATCGAATAAGACGAGAAAGACCCCTGAGGCTGTAGCACGAGGTCTCACTATGTTGAAGATGGAGATGGGCAGCGATAAAAGTAGGTATAAACCCACAGTGGCGTTGGCTATCACGAAGTATCTAAATCCATAAATAACAATAAATCTCAACAATTATTTCGGAGATATAGCATGATTGAGACTCGCTAATTCTCTGAGAAAAAGAAGGGAGAGCAGTGTTATACGTACATAAAGGCTGATAGGTTGTAGAATCTGGCATTGAATTGGAAGAACTGGGTGAAAAATTGCAGAGTTTCGTTAGTTGTGCCCATGGTAATAGCTGCGGAAAGCGTGGCGCCAATCGCAAGCAATCTCAAAAGAAAATCAAGAATTGCCGACCCTCTTCGTTTCCATCGTACTGGTGGGAGAAGGGGTAGCTTAGTTTCAGCGCTCCCTGATTCTGCCTTCATCTTTAGACCTGAGATTGAACTCAAAATAATAACAGATCTGTAATTGACCTTCTAGCAAGGCCAAGGTGGCTATAAACTAAGTGGAGTAGAGTGAAGAATGAGGGATTCTGAGAATTTGGGTACGAATTTCCTTCAAAAGGGCTTTGAATTTAAAGAAGAAATCTAACATTAGTGGACAAATGTTTTGAGACCGATGATTATTGTATAGAATTAGGTTGCGATCTGCCGCCATAGACAGGTATTGGATGGACCTGCTCCGACAAAACCTAGTTTCAAACGAACACCGTATTTGCTTGATGCCGTCAGCATGCGATGGAGAGCAGTTGGCGAATGGGTATAGGTACGCGGAGCTGTTCTCTGTACGATATCAAATAAACAAACGATCTATTTCGTCTACTCTGCATGTTTTACTCTGAGCTTTTAGATGGGATACCTCGAAAACACCTGCTCTTGAAACCTGTTACCGTGTTCTCGTCAATGCTGGTGCTATCCTATTTTTGTTATTTTCACGATTCTTTGAATATAAATGTCATGATAAAATCTTACCTGCTTTTCTTCATATTATCAATTACGCAGCATTATTAATTGGCATGGAGAAAGCCTAGCAAGTTAGAATGGGACTTCCTAATTAGAATGGAATTCTTAAGTGTAAACGTTCTAGGTTAGGTTTTGGTTATTTTTTTCAAGTTAGAATGGGACTTCCTAATTAGAATGAAATTCTTTAGTGTAAATGTTCTAGATTAGGTTTTGGTTATTTTTTTGGAAATTTGTTGCTTAATTTTATTGAAAATTTGGTTGGATATCGATGAATATGCAGATTTGATTGTTAACTAGCACAGTCGCAAAGTGGTTGGCGGGTTGGTGAACGTTGAAACGCACATAGAGCTGAGGAAATCCAAAAGTTAATCTTAAATGTGGTAATTCCAAAGGTTAATCAGTTAAACATGGCAATCATATGGTGGTACAGTAATTTCTTAATATGATTAGATACATGTTAAAAAGTAAACAGGTTAACTGATGCATTCAAAATTACAAGGAAGTTATGAAGAGTAAATCACATTCATTGATTTGGGAGGACTGCTAAAAATATGTCCGCGTCTTCAATTGTTAGCCATTAGATTAGAATTTTAGACTAAAAGCTGATTAATTATGCCCATCTCCAATAAGTATACGCCTTTCGACTTAAATATGTATAATTAAAATATACCAATTTTTTTCAACAAATTAAATCCATTTATAAATTTAAAAATATAATTTAAACACAGAAAATTATAAATTCATACCAATTTAAATCTTCCAATTCTAACCCAAAAAACCACGTATTCTAAAAATGGGGGTTTAGGATCGAATGCTACCGTAGCAATCTTGGGTTCGCAAGCGTGTAGGATATTAATCAATAGGAGGTGGACAATTATTATTTTTTACTTGGTGGTATGATAGAGCTATCCATGGTCCAGGTGCGTATCCGTTTCTCTGTCCCATTGGTAGAGGGGTTTAAGTAAGGCAAGGATATTAGTTGTAGAAAGAGATTGACATTCTTTTTTGTATGATGGGGCTATCTCCTTTCCCTATGTTCTATTGGTAGAAGACCGTGCAATGTTCAAATGGTATGGTACAAAAGGACTTTCCTTTTTCATGGGTAAATTTCGATGGTTGAAATGGTATCATAAGGTTATGCATTATTTTTCTTAGTTATATAATTTAAAATATATTAATATGATTTTATTTTAATTTGAATAGTTGAAATGGTATGATAAGGTTTTGCATTTTTTTTTATTTAATTCAATATGTTATGTTTTTTTTTAAATAAAAGAAAATATATTACTTTAAAAGAATCATGTCAGTACAATGTTTATAGTTTGTCATTTGTTTCATCATAGCAGGAAACTAGAATAAGTGGTTTGCATAAAAACTTAGAAAATATAATTGAAAATTATAAAATATGACATGACAAGTGTCATATTCTAGAAATATGACATGGTTAGTATCATGCACCAGAAAATATGTCTTATGCCAGAAAACATAACATGGTTGTTGGCATACACCAGAGAATTTAGCAAAAAGAGAGAGAAGTTAGAGGTTTGGTGAATCCAGGCGTCCATCATTGTTGTAGGTGAAGACAAACCTTTGTTTGCAAGTTGAAGAACGCGTCTTATCTGGTGCACCCGAAATGAAGTCAAACAGGAGGTCCATGCATTGGTTGAGGATGCTCTAATTGTGAATTTGTTCCTCCAGGTTCCGTCTGTCATGGCTAATCCAAGAGGTGGTGTTTCTGGCTATCCAATCTGTCATCTAACTGGGGGGGATTTCTTCCTCAACCACTGATCCAAGTGGATATTGGTGGCCACCCACCTATTCCAATTGGCTCCTTGTGTCTGTTTTTTGTTCAACACGTTCTTTTGTACTCCTTTGTAATTGTGAGTTCTACACTTTTGGGGCTGTCTGAAGCCCCACACATCCTCCAGGTAGATATGGGTAGCCTCTTGCCTAATCCAACTAGATTATTTTGTATGTTTTCATGTCAGCACATCTTGTTGTACTTCCAGGGCCATTTTGGGGCCCTAAACGTTGTTTGTTTGGCTCGCCATAGTCAAAATGTAGACATTGTTAGAGTTTTATGGAAGAACATGTAGGTTTCTAAAATACCTTTCCAACGGACTATCAAGCGCCTAAAAAGGAGGTCGTATGAAAAAGTTACGACCCTTGGAAGTTGAGGTACCAACTTACACCAACTTACCCATAGGGACCACATGAATTTTGGTGTTTCACCTTCTAGGGTTAGGTTTTTGGATGTCTAGGGTTTTTTCATTCATGAGTAATATAAAAAAGGCCTCTAGAGCCTCGTTGTAATCCATTCTACTTAGACAGATGCACATAACAGCCACATCTCTTCTCAGAGATAGCAATCACCATTCGAGCAAGTGTTTTAGTTCAACAGTTTTACAGTTTCGTTCTATTTCATTATTTAATAGAAGATATTGTTCAATGGATATTTGTGTTATTATTCATATATCTGTGTTTATTATATTCAGTATGTTAATTAGTTCATTCCGCTCCTGAATCCATATCATTGGTATCAGAGCAGTCTGCTCTTCATTTAGTTTTCTTCGTGCATGTCCCCAACAAGATCTAGGTACAAGAAGTTGGGACTCGAACCAATCAATCCATTACAAGATCGGTTGCGTCGAGCTCGACAATAACCCATGGGGGACAAAAAGAAATATGATGGAGAAAGAGATCCTATTAAAATGTTTCTCGAGGAAGCCCTCGCGCAACAAAGGAACGAAATGATGGACAATTTCACACAGATCCTTCTACGACTTCCCACAAGACAAGCATCTTCATCAAGCAGCCATGCAACCACATTCAAGGTACAAGTGAATTTTGATATTCCATTATTTGAAGGAATGATAGATCCAAATGTTGTAAATAAATGGTTGAATCTGCTCGAAGGATATTTTTTGATAAACAATTTTTTTGACAGGGAAAAGAACACTTTTTCCCTCCTCAAGGTCATTCCCCATGTTAAAGATTGGTGGGATACTTGCTCTGAGCAAAGGGATGTGGATGAATCTACAATGTTTGTGGTGGCCCCTACATGGGATTCCTTCTGGGACACCATTAAAGAAAAATACTACCCTGTTGGAAGCTACGAGGAACACTACACCAGATGGACCACCCTACATCAAGAAAGAGACCAGAGGGCATAATATTTCACCAATATTTTCCATACCCTACGCACCAAATTGGGTACCAAAGACACTGACCATCATCTGGTGCTCAAATACCATGGTTGTTTGCATAGATACATTCAAATAGAAATGGATTTCCTAGACATTATCTCATTGGGCACGACTTGTAGATACACTGTCAAGATCGAGAAAAAATTTAAGCAAAAACGACGACAGTTTGGATCCGCAAACCCCTCATAGCCGAAGTAGGGAAAAGGCAGCCCCAACCCACACAACAAGGGACCAAATCCAGAGGGCCACCTTTAAGACAACCAGTCCAAGATGCAACACAAGAAGTGCATTAAGAAGATGAAGAAGGACACAAGAAAATGGTATGAGTACCATAAAAGTCCTTGGCACAACATCGAATAATGTCGCTCCAAGAAGTCCCTCGTTGTCGAGCTGAAGGCTTCCGAGTCAGAGGCCAATTCTGATTCTGAGTCAAATCCTAAAGGAGGGAAGCGGATTATCGATGTTGAACCCAGTTTTGCTATCGCTAGCACCAAATTCCGGCCAAGTGAACAAGAGGAACCATAGTAAGGGGAACACTTCTTTTACTTGCAGATGTGGGTCAAGGGGGATCTGATTCATTTCATTTTCAACAATGGTAGTCAGAAGACCCTTATTTCAACAGAGTTCATCAATCGAATGGACCTCCCAAGGATACTACACCCGCAACCCTACACCATCGACTGACTTCGCCAAGGAAGAGATCTTTGTGTCAACCAATAGTGTCGTCTGCCCTATGACATCAATCCTTTCAAAGATGAGGTACTATGTGATATTTCTCCCCTTGAAGTTTGAGATGTTCTTTTAGGAAAACCATATTTTTAGAAACTTCATTTTGTGTATGAGTCTAGACCCCGTGGTGTTATTATTACTTTGGGTAGACAATTGTACAAGCTCCTAAAGGTAGCTCTTCCTACTGCTATTTTTTAATATTTGATAAGCAATGCAGTAAGGTCATTTCATAGACTAGGAAGTTCATCTTATTTTTTATCCATGTTTGCAGTAAACATAAGGTCGTCGCTAAATTCGTGGCCTCTACACAGTGCTTCTCTTTGCAGCAAAATCAAGTGGACATGATCATGGAAGAATAAAGAGACATCGTTGCCTCACCTACAATGGTACCAATGTTTTTAAGGTTGGTTGTCATTGATGTCAACCCTTGAAGAAATTTCAGTTGCGAATTCTGGTAGCACAAAGGTTTGGTTAATGGACCCAAGGTTGATTCATGTATAATGGTATGAGTTTTGATATATTTGCACATAATATTATTCTATCTGGATAACACAAGTCATGCCATTTCTGGTGGTATGTGGAATGTCACATAACTCCTCACAGTTTGAGAGTTATGGCCTTACGAAGTTGGAGGACCCTCATATGTAGGCTTGAAGCCCCAAAAGGTCAAAGAAGTCAAAGAGATTACAAAGAAGAAATTATTGTTTAAATGATAAATAAAAGTGACAAAGTCAAGGAGGATTATTTAAATAATAAAGTGAAGTGACAAAATCAAAGAAGATTATAAAGTGAGGTGACAAAGTCAAGGAGGAATATTTAAATGATAAAGAAATGGAGAACCTTCTAATTATGGGAAGTGGTTAACCCTAAAAATGAGAAAAATAGGTTAAGTGACCTAGAAATAAGTTGAGTGGCCTAGAAATGGGTTAAGTGACCTAGAAATAGGTTAAGTTACCTAGAAGTGGGTTAGGTGACCTAGAATAGAATTTTAAGGAAGCTACTTGGAGAGCATAAATAAGAGGCAAGGCTCTTTCATTTCATATCACACTTGAGAATATTGAATATCTATAGGTGAATGAGGTAACCAAAGGACATCTAAGCCAAATTTCATAGGGAAGGTGAAGAAAATAAGGCTGGAATTCAAGGGAGGATAAATTCTTTTGATGATGCTTTTTAAGGTATGTTATTTACAGGTCATCTCACCATTTTTGCAATAATTTATTTTCTAGATTGATTGAGACAGTGAAATTGATAGGACATTGAGAAAACATATCCATATATCTGTGGTAAAAAAATCATCTTTTGGGTCATTGTATTTTTGGAGTTACACTCCATGGAAAATAGGGTTTGTGGTTAGTCCCAAAACTAGTCTAAAATAGGTGTTTCGAGTAAAAATGTCATAACTTCTTCATAATAGATCCAAATTCAGTACGAACAAATTTTTCGTTAGAGTACATTATTTAGTATACTTTTTAACATTTTCAAATCCGTTCAACAAATATTTCATGCGGGGAACGCTCTACAAGGTCTCTCTCTAGAGTAAGCCAGAATTCAACAAGGTATGTCATTTTTTTATATAAATCCTTTTCTAAGAGGTTCCAAGTGGTGCCACCTGGAGGAATTGCATAAAAAAAACTGAAGAACATTGTGTAATATTTTCAAATTTTTATTCATTAAGGTACATAGTTATGAATATTTCAAGTTAGGGTTGTTGACTAATCCCAAACTAGTCATGTGAGACTAAAGAAAAGGTTGATGAAAATGCTAGTCTCTTGTTGTGAAAGTTAAGGAAGGTTTGCAGGTATGTGATCATATACACCAGTTCTATTACAAAGTTACAAATCATATTTTGATGATGAAATTGATGAGGGCTTTTGGTTAAGGTACATGTTGGGTACATGGTTGAGACAAGTAGTTGATGAGTTGGCACATACATGACATGTATAGTTGATGATGTTGGTATATTTTGATGAGTCATCATTGATGAGTAGTTGACACATCATTGGTACATACTTGGTACATGGTTGGATGCACTTTTTTATGGTATAGATTGATTACAGGTTGTTTTGGTATAGGTTGGTGCATGGTTGATGCACTTGTTTATGGTACAGGTTGATTACAGGTTGAGGTATAGGTTGATGCATTGTTGAGGCATGGTTCAAGTTTATTGGTACAAGTTTACAATAGTATATCTTACAGTGATAGTGTGAAAGTGGTTCCATCATTCTACTTCTACTTCAGAGCTATTGGACAGGGCAAAGATAGGTGGTTGTAGCCTCCTTTTGGTTGTAGCCAGTTGTAGCCAGAGAATAGGGGAGTTGGAGCTTCCCTCAAGTTGTAGCCTCAAAAACAAGGGGGTTGGAGCCTTCTTCTAGTTGCAGCTGAAAAACAAAGGAAGTTGTTGCTTCTAATGAATGTAATTCTTCAAAATGTATAAGAAAAAGCATTCTGTGGGTTTCTCCCGCTTTGGGTTTCCACGTAAAACACTAGTGTATTGTGTATGTGTATGATTTTTCATTTGTGAATTGTTTATTTACTCTGCAGTTATTGGATGATAATTCTACATTGATATAACACTTGTATTATATAGTTAAAAAAAAATAGATTGATCTATTACTAATTCNCCCCCCCCCCCTCTCAGTAATCCAACAATTGGTTTCAAAGAAGGTTCATTCAAAAATCAGTTTAACCACTGAAAGGTAGATCATGGAGAGAAACAAATTCTATAAAAATGGAATACCACAGTTTAATGGACAAACGTATTCATTTTGGAGCACAAGGATGAAAACATATATACAAGCACGAGGATTTGAAATTTAGCAATCAATTGTAGATGGATACATAGCACCAATAGTTCCGCCAACAAATAACAAAGCAGTGAAACTCAGTCAGAATAATTCCAAAGCCAAAAATGCACTTATAAATGGTCTTAGTGAAACGATATTCACCAAAGTTGCACATTGTAAATCCACTAAAGATATTTGGGACAAACTTCAAAATATTTATGAAGGAGATTCAAAAGTCAAAGCAGTAAGGCTTCAAACTTACAGAGGTCAGTTGGAACAACATAAGATCAAGGAAGATGAGAATATTGCAGCTTAATTTTTACGAGTTGATGAAACAATAAATGCAATCATAGGATTGAAAGAATAAATCAAAAAATCTATAATTGTTCAAAAAGTATTAAGATCTCTTCCTATGAGATTTGACCCTAAGATATCAACACTAGAAGAAAAATCAGATCTAAACTCAATAAGCATGGACAAATTACATGGAATCTTCACAACATATGAAATGAAAACTGAACAGGAAAATTTAGATATAAAAGAAGCAACCTTCAAAGCATCCAAAAATTCAAAGAAAAAGAGAAGGAAAAAAAAAGAACATAGCAACAGCAGTGACGTCTCAGAAGATGATGAAGAAGTGGCCAACTTTGTCCAAAGACTGAACAAGGCAACCGATGGTAGGTATAGAGATAAGACTCCTTTAATTTGTTTTAGTTGTGATGGTATTGGTCATTTTTCTAACAAATGTCCTTATAAGAAAAAGAGAAATGATGAAGGTTACTCAAAAGGAAAACAAACATATAAAGGAAAACGAACCACAAAGAAAGTTTTCAAGAAAATTTTATGCACCAAAGAAGACATCTAATCATCAGATGAAGATGAAGTCAGTGACAGTGAGACAAAAATATTTATATTCATGGTAGTGGAAGACTCTGATAAAGAAGACTCCGAAAAAGAATATGAAGAAGTTGAAGAAGAAGTCGAAGAAGAAATTGAAGAGGCGGAAGTTGACCACCAAGAGGAATTAATGTGTGCCATAGAAGTTATCAGAAGAGAAAAGAAGAAAAACAAGAAACTACAAGCAGAACTAGACAAAAAAGAATACACTCAATAACTAGAACAAATCATCACAAATTTGAAGGTTCAAATAGAAGAAGATAAAAGAATTGAAGAAGCACTCAAAGAACAACTAGAATAAAAAGACAAGACCATTGGAAATTTGGAATCTGAGATTGTCACATTAAGAAAGGATATTCAAAATAAAAATATGCAAAACAACTCAAAAGATTTGGATGACATTATCAACAATAAAAAATATCATCATGACAAGTCTGAACTTGGGTACAATCAAACAGAAAAAGGATCAAGCTCCAAAACAAAAGAGTAAGAAACACATCCAAAAAGATTTGCAGAAACAATCAAGGGGGATCCAAAGATCTACAAGGAAGATTACAGGGACACTCCTCCACCGAGAAGGTTCAAATTTCAGAATCAACAACCGACAGATAGGCCTCAGGAAGAAGAACAATTCATAAGAGTACCTCCTTTCATAATATCTTCAACTCCGAGGTATCAAACTATCTTTTTGGTTTATGTTATGCATGTAATAATTTTTGACAAAAAGCCATGAATTGCAGAGATAGCAACAGGAACAAAAACAACTTTGAAAGTCATACACAAAGGGGTTATCCAAGAAGGCCTAGTGAAACACAAAGAAGCAGTTACAATATGTTTGAATCTTTGAGAACTGAAGTGGAATGTTACAAATGTAACAATTTTGGACACATGGCCAAATATTGTAGAATGACAGTCCCTCCTGGAGAACCGCAACAAAATAACAACAGTCACAAACAAGAACCTCATAAAAGGACATGGATAAAAAAGAAGGATCAATATAGCAATCAAGAATGCACACTCGCTCTACAAACTAAGCAGAAGAAACGTGGCTAGTATGTTGACAGTGGGTATTCAAAACACATGATAGGTGATAGAGATAGGTTTATTACATCACAAAGGGAAAGAGATCAAACACTCTCCTTCAGAAATGATGATTCAGCCAAAATCATTGGAAAAGGAACAATCAGAATTGGGAAAAAGAATACAAAGGTAGAAAATTTTCTACTAGTAGAAGATATGAAACATAATCTTTTAAGTGTGATTCAAATGTGTGACCAAGGTCATAAAGTTTCTTTCAATTCACAAAAGTGAATTATAAGAAAAGAAGGTTCTAGAAAATTGATTGCTACAATTGCGAGAACTTCAAGCAACATATATGTGTTAAGTGAAACTGGAAATGAAAAGTGTTGTCTAGGAAATAAAGATGAAAGTTGGATATGGCACAGAAGAATGGGTCACATACATTTTGATAACCTTGTCAAATTTAACAAAAGAGAAGCAGTCAGAGAAATGCCCTAGATCACGAAACCAATCAACACTTTATGCAAACATTGCCATCAAGGAAAGAAAACAATGACCAGGTTCAAATCAAAGAAATATTCAATGAAAAGACCACTTGAAATTGTACATACTGATCTAGTTGGACCAACTTCAAGAAAGGGATTAAAAGGTGATAAATACTTTATGTTATTATTTGATGATTATACAAGAATGACCGCAATTTTCTTTCTCAAGAATAAGTCAGAAGCTTTTGAAAACTTCAAGATTTACAAGGAAATGGTTGAAAATGAAATAGATTCAAAAATCAAATGCTTGAAATATGATAATGGAGGAGAGTTCACTTCAAAGGAATTTATGGACTACTGCAACAACCATGGAATAAAAAGACAATTCTCCATTGCTAGGACACTTTAATAGAATGGAGTTGTTGAAAGAAAGAATATGACAGTACAGGAAATAGCTCGAACAATGCTAATGGATTCAAAATTGACAGATATTTTTTGGACACAGGCAATGCATACAATAGTTCACATTCAAAATAGAGTAATTCTTAGTAAAAACAATGACAAAAATCCTTACGAGATATGGAAATGAAGACCAACAAATGTAAAGCACTTCAGAGTTTTTGGAAGAAAATGCTACATCAAAAGAGAAGATGGTAGAATGAGAAAGTTTGACTCTCATGTGGACAAAGGAGTACTTGTTGGTTATTCAAGTACAAGAAAATCATACAATTGTTACAACCTAAGATTGAACAAAGTGGTGGAAAGAATCAACGTAACAATTGATGAAACAGGGAGACAACAATTAAATGAAGAAGAAAATGAATCAATGGAACAACTTTACGACGAAGAGACAAAAGATGAAAAATAAGGGGAAGACGAAGAGGATCCGACATAAATAGAAGAGCAAGTTCAACAAGTAACTCCAAAAACACCTAACAGACAAGTACATAAGAATCATCTCTCATATCAGATTATTAGAAACAAAGACGCTTGAGTTGAGACTAGAAGAAGAATCTGTTCACCAGAACAAAAACACATGGCACTCACATCTACGATTGAACCAACCTATTTTGAAGAGGCCATCAAGGATGAACTTTGGAACAAGGCCATGGATGAAGAATTGGATCAAATAGAGAAAAATGACACTTGGGAATTGGTTCCAAGACCAAAGGATAAGAATATTATTGACACAAAGTGGGTATACGAGAATAAATTCAATGAAGATGGAAATGTTACAAGGAAAAAATCCAGATTGGTATGTAAAGGATATGCACAGGTTGAAGGAATTGAAATTAAAGAGACATTTTCCCCAGTTGCCAGAATGGAAGAAATCCAATTGCTTTTAGCTTATACATGCTCCAAAAATATTAAAGTGCATCAGATGGACATAAAATAAGCTTTTCTGAATGGGGAATTTGAAGAATAAGTCTACATTGAACAACCAGAAGGATTTCAGTTGTCCGAGAACACAGATTATGTGTGAAAATTAAATAAGGCCTTGTATGGTCTAAAATAGGCTCCTAGAGAATGGTACTCTAGACTGGATAAATGTCTACAACAGGTAGGGTTCAAAAAAGGAAGTGTAGACAACAACCTCTACATCAAGGTAAGTCAAGATATTATTTTCTTAATTGAAGTTTATGTTGATGATATTATTTTTGGTAGTGATGATGACAGGTTAAGCCAGAAATTTGCAAATGATATGCAGAAAGAATTTCAAATTTCATTACTTGGAGAACTATCCTCATTTTTAAGACTTTAGATACATCAAAGCAACCAAAGAATTTTTATTTCTCAAACAAAGTATATCAGAGAAATGATAAAGAGGTTCAAAATGGAATATTGCAAACCAGTTATCACTCCCATGCAAACCAGTTGCAAGTTAAGAAAATATGATGATTCAAAGTCTACAGATCAAAGGCAATACGGGTCAACGATTGGTATCCTACTATATGTGAAAAAATCCATACCAGATGTAATGCAGGTAGTTGGACAGGTGGCACGATTTCAAGCAACACCAAAGGAATCACATGTGTTAGCAGTGAAGAGGATTTTCAGATATGTCAAAGGAACAAAAGAGTTTGGATTATGGTATCCAAAAGGAAAGGATCTATCTCTTATTTCCTACACAGATGTAGATTGGGCAGGTTGTATTGATGATCGACGAAGCACCAGTGGAGTAGAGTTCTACTTGGGTGAGTGTTTAGTATCATGGCTAAGCAAGAAACAATCATGAACATCTCTATCTATAGCCAAGGTAGAGTATATTGCAGCAACAACATGTTGTACGCAAGTTCTTTGGATGAATTAAACTCTGACAGATATGCAGGTTGAGTATGATGAGCCTGTTCTAGTCTATTGTGATAATACAAGCACCATCAATATCTCAAAGAACCCGGTGACGCAATCCATGTCGAAGAACATTTCAATAAAGTATCACTTTCTACGGGAACAGGTTGCATAAAAAAACATCATAGTTGCGTATGTGGGCACAAAACAATAAGTGGCAGACATATTTATAAAACCACTTCCACGGGAAGCCTTTGAGTATCTTCTAGAGAGACTCAAAGTTATTTATACTCCAAAATGAATGCTTTTGAATGCTTATCTTATATGTCTTAGATGTACATGAGGAAGAACCATAAAGACGGCAATTCAGTTAGGGGGAGCAACCCTGGATAGAAAGATACCTTTTCCATTGATGACAAAAGTGGAGAGATTTATCAGATGCAGAGGATAGATGCACGATTCCAGGGGGAGAAATGGTCACAGATATGTTGAGGAGAGAGGCATGGTTCCAAGGGGAGCATGAGTGATATGACTTCAGTATTACATGAAATGATTTTATTATTGCATCAAAGTGTTTCCATCAATTCCAAAGGGGGGGATTGTTGATTAAGGTTGGTTGTCATTGAATTCAACCCTTGAAGAAATTCCACTTGTAATGGACCCAAGGTTGTTTCATGTATAATGGTATGAGTTTTGATATATTTGAAGGTAATACTATTCTATATGGATAATACATGTCATGCCATTTCTAGTGGTATGTGGAACGTCACATAACTCCTCACGGTTTGAGAGTTATGGCCTTACGAAGTTGGAGGACCCTCATATGTAAGCTTGACACCCCAAAAGGTCAAAGAAGTCAAAGAGCTTGCAAAGAAGAAATTATTATTTAAATGGTAAAGAAAAGTGACAAAGTCAAGGAGGATTATTTAAATAATAAAGTGAAGTGACAAAATCAAAGAAGATTATAATGTGAGGTGACAAAGTCAAGGAGGAATATTTAAATGATAAAGAAATGGAGAACTTTCTAATTATGGAAAGTGGTTAATGCTAAAAATGAGGAAAATAGGTTAAGTGACCTAGAAATGGGTTAAGTGACCTATAAATAGGTTAAGTGACATAGAAATACGTTGAGTTACCTAGAAATGGGTTAAGTGACCTATAAATAGGTTAAGTGACCTAGAAGATGCTTTTAAGGAAGCTACTTGGAGAGTATAAATAAGAAGCAAGGCTCTCTCATTTCATATCACACTTGAGAATATGGAATATCTATAGGTGAGTGATGTAAACAAAGGATATATAATCCAAATTTTAGAGGGAAGGTGAGGAAAGGAAGGTCGTAATTCAAGGGAGGATAAACTCTTTTGATGATGATTTCTAAGATATATTATTTACAGGTCATCTCACCATTGTCGCAATAACTTTTTTTCTAAAATAATTCAGATCATGAAATTGATAGGACATTGATGAAACATATCAAAGTATATGTGGTAAAAAATTAAGCTTGTGGGTCGTTGTATTTTTGGAGTTACACTCCATGGAAAGTAGGGTTTGTGGCTAGTCCTGAAACTAGTCTAAAACAAGTGTTTCGGGTAAAAACATCATAACTTCTTCATAACATATCCAAATTTAGTAATACCAAACATGTTGGTTAGAGTATAGTCTTTAGTATTCTTTGTAACATTTTCAGATCCATTCAACAAATATTCCATGTGGGGCATGCTCTACAATATCTCTCTCTAGAATAAGCCAGAATTTAACAAGGTATGCCATTTTTGCTATAACTCCTTTTCTGGGAGGTTCCAAGTAGTTCCACCTGTAGAAATTGCATAAAAAAACTGAAGAACATTGTATACTATTTTAAGATATTTATTCATTAGAGGTACATAGTTATGATTATTTTAAGTTACGGTTGTTGACTAATCCCAAACTAGTCATGTGAGACTAAAGAAAAGGTTGATGAAAATGCTAGTCTCTTGTTGTGAAAGTTAAGGAAGGTTTGCAGATATGCGATCATATACACTAGGTCTATTAGAGATTTACAAATCATATTTTGATAATGAAATTGATGAGAGATTTTAGTTAAGGTACATGTTGGGTACATGATTGAGACAAGTAGTTGATGAGTTGGAACATACATGAGGTGTATAGTTGATGATGTTGGTATATTTTGATGAGTCATAGTTGATGAGTAGTTGACACATGATTGGAACATACTTGGTACATGGTTGGATGCAATTTGTTAGGTTATTGATTATAGGTTGTTTTGGTACAGGTTGGTGCATGGTTGATGCACTTGTTTCTGGTACAGGTTGATTACAGGTTGAGGTACAGGTTGATGCATGGTTGATGCATGGTTCAGGTATATTGGTACAAGTCTATAATGGTATATCTCATAGGGATAGTGTGACAGTGGTTCCATCATTCTACTTCTACTTGAGGGTGGTTGGACGGGGCAAGGATAGGTGGTTGTAGCCACCTTCCGATTGTAGCCGAAGAACATAGGGGGTTGTAGCCTCCTTCTGTTGTGGGATAAATTGGTAAATGCAGAAATAAACTAATCTCCCTAGATCCACCTACATCTAGAACAAAACAAGACAGAACATGGCGCTTTCCCTAGGCTCTAATCATCAAATTTACTACCAAACAAAAGACGAGAGACATACCTTTAAGTGTCTCTTCCTTATTTCTTTGTTGTTCCTGTTTCGCTCTGGTGCTCTTGTGATACTGATCCTGTAGTGAGACACAAACCAACCAAAGTGAAAGAAACAATAACAATGATAACCTATGCATGTGATCAAGGAGTCATGCAATAAAATGAGAATGATTTTATGGGAAATAAGCATGTCACTGTATTTAAATAATGTGGAAGAAAGATACAACTAGATGCCTTGATGTTGTCAGGTTCCTTCCAATAGTTCCTTTCTTCCCACACACTTCTTGCTCCAAGGATTTTGAGACTATAGATCTGAAATCTATCTTGACAAAGCAAAGCTCAAAACCATAGCCAAGCTAGATTTCCCGAGATCAATCCAAATACAAAATTCAAGCTCCAAAACCAACTCAATCAAGCTAACATTCTCCATGAGATCTCCTCTCCTTTTATAATTTGAAGAGGATAAGGTGAGGAGGTTAGAATGATCCCACTAAATCATAAAAGAGAGTAAGCTCCTAACCATTCGGAGGCCACCTCACCATAGAATCTTCTCCTTCTAAAAGCATCGAGAAAATGCTCGTTTTTTCCCATGTACGGAGGCTGGCACACCCTAGCTATAGTGCAACCTACGGAAACTATGCACCCTAGATATAGAGCAAGGTGCGGAAATCAAGCATTTCCACACCCTGCATATATAGCAGCCTACAAAACCCCTCCAAAATAGGGTTGTTTACAGAGGAAAATACAACTTCTTCTCTCAGGAAAAGTTCCTCTCCCTTCTTTCTTCAAGAATTCAGGCCACTGACCCCTCTGAAGGAAACAGATAGGTTTACATCATTAATGGTCATAGTGGTGACAGAAATAATGTGTTACACCTTCTGGTTGTAGCAAGAGAATAGGTAATTTGGAGATTCCCTCGGGTTGTATCCAGAGAAACAAGGGGGTTGGAGCCTCCTTCTAGTTGCAGCTGGAAAACAAACGAAGTTGGTGCTTCCAATGAATGTAACTCTTCAAGACATGTAAGAAAAAGAATTATGTGGTTTTCTCCCGCTTTGGGTTTCCACGTAAAACATCGATGTACCGTGTATGTATATGATTGTTCATTTTTTCATTGCTTATTTACTCTGTAGTTATTGGATGATAATGCTACATTGATATAATAGTTGGATTATATGGTTAAAAATGATTAAATTTCTCTATTACTAATTCACCCCCCCTCTCATTAATCCAACAATCGACACACTTCCAAGTCAAGCATTCAATGGATATAACCCCCGGTGCGCCTCTACGTAATGGACCAGTCTATCGGTGCTCGTTGATGGAGAATGACGAAATTAGGCATTAGATCCAATAGATTCTTCAACGGGGGCACATCAGGCCCAAATCCTCACCTTGCAGAAGCTCGATTGTACTGGTGCAAAAGAAGGACAGGACTTGGATACTTTGCATTGATTATAGAGCCTTAAACAAAATCACAGTTAGGAACCTCTACCCCATTGCTAGGATTTATGAGCTTCTTGAACAAGTCAAGGGGAGAAATTTCTTCAACAATATTGACGTAAAGTATTCCTACCAACAAGTTCCCATCGAACCAATTGATGTATGGAAGACAACCTTCAATTCTAAAGAAGGTCTCTACAAATGGCTAGTCATTCCCTTTGGCTTAGAAAATGCACCAACCACTTTCATAAGGTTGATGGATGATGTACTGAGACCGTTCACCAACTCCTTTGTGGTAGTATATTTGGATGACATCCTCATCTTCAACATAACGTGGGAGGAGCACATGCGGCATATTCAACAGGTTTTGAGCACTCTGCAACAACACAAGCTTTATGCTAACTTGGAAAAATGCTCTTTTGGCATGAAAAGGGTCCAATACTTGGGCTACATTTTTTATAGCATGGGGTACATGTTGATCCAATTGATATCCAAGTCATTCGTGATTCGCCAGCCCTGACCACACTGACCGAGCTTCAGATATTTTTGGGACTAGCCAATTTCTACCGAAGGTTCATGTTGGGATTCTCTCATATTACATGGGCCATCATACAGGTGACCAAGGGCAGTGGTAGGGACAAGTTCGGGTGGGGGAAGAAGAAACAACGAGAATTCGATGATCTGAAGCATCGCATGTGATGAGCTCCAGTACTCTCCTTTCCTGATCTACACCAACCATTCGAGATTGATAATGATGCATCTGACTACGTTGTGGTCACAGTTCACACTCAGCATGGGCATCTAGTGGCATACCATAGTGATACATTCTCTTTTACTGTCCGGAAATACCCCACCTATGACAAGGAAATGTATTCCATTGTACAATTTTGTCGTCAATGGAAACATCACATTCTGGGGAAAGAGATGATCATACACACTGATCACAAGCCTCTATAATTCATACAAACACAAGGGTAATTTCAGAATGACCGCCATCAAAAGTGGTCCACCTACCTGCAACAGTTCCATATCAACATCAAGTATAAGAAAGGTATCGCCAATCGTGTCATTGACTGTCTCAGTCATCCTCTTGTGGCTGCACTCACCACTCTTCTCCATTCCTATGGACATGAGGCATCTGAGTGGCCCCAACTTTATTAGCAAGATCCAGATTTCACCACCACCTATCAACTCTTGGGTACAGGAGAAAATGTCACTGATTTTCACATTCAGGATAGAATCTTATGCCACATGGGCCATCTTTGTGTTCCTACAAGAGAGCGTGCAAAGATGATTTGGGAGTCTCACTACAGTTGGGTGGAAAGACATTTTTGCGTGGTGAAAATTGTGGTCATTCTTCAGAAACATTTTTATTGGCCAAAACTTCAACAATATGTTAGAAAGTATATCAGATCTTACACTTCATGTTCCATTTCCAAGCTAGACATCAAGAATCAAGGCTTATACACCCCTCTTCCTATTCCCGAGAAGCATTGGGAATCCATCTCAATGGATTACATGTCTGGTTGGCCATCCACCAAGCAAGGAAATGACTGTGTGTTTGTGGTCCTTAATCGGTTTTCAAATATGGCCGTCCTCACATCATGTAAGAAGAATGTAACAATGATATATACTGCTAATCTCTTCTTCGAACGAGAGTGGGTCCACTTTGGGATACCACAGATCATCACCTCCGACCGAGACAACAGGTTCCTCAACACATTTTTGTCGGTCTCTAGTATCTGTTGGACACCAAGCTAAAAAAAACCACTTCTTTCCACCCCCAAATCAATGTCCAAATAGAGGTTTTCAATCGGATGATTGTGCACATCAGGCGCATGTACAATTCTAAGCATCCACATACATCGGACGAGAGTCTCCCATATGTCCAACATAGTTACAATAGGGCTCTCCATAGTTCTACCAGCCATAGTCCATTTCAGGTGGGTCTAGGATTACAACCCTTGGGACCCATTTATGTTGCAATTCCTCTTGCCACCGCACAGAGAGACTCTTCCCCTAACCAGTCTACGATCGACAAAGTCATCAGATTCATTGAGCGGATTCAACACATCCGCCAATAGGTCCAAGAGATTTTGTAGAAATCAAATGCTAATTACAAGCAGCACCATGATCACCAGAGGGTACCACACTAGTTTCAGGTTGGAGACAAATTCTAATTACATTTTCATAAGGAGCGTCTCATCGGGCCCTATCGGAAGCTTCACCCACTTCATTATGGGCCTTACACTATCACCAAGGCTATGGGTAGCAATGATTTTGAGATCAACACTCCACACTTCTTTGGTATGCATCCAATATTCAATGTGGACCTCCTTTAGTCATATTTTCCCCCATTATTGGACACCTCCAAGATCGCAAAACAATTGACACCAACTAAGATCAACCCTAACTTCATGGAACAAGAATCCCCTAATCATATAGTGGATACACATGTCAAGGGCACGCGCCAACAACAGATCCATCTTTATCGGGTTATCAAGGTAGGGAAACTCCTACACCAAAGGCAAGTGGCTCACTCAGGGTCAAATCTAGCATAAGTTTCCTCACTTAATAGAGGAACTCAACGTAATGGATACCATTTCTTCCTAAGGGTGGAGGATTGATCCAGGTGGATATTGGTGGCCACCCACCTATTCCAACTAGTTCTTGTGTCATTCCCTTTGGCTTAACAAATGCACCAACCACTTTCATAAGGTTGATGGATGATGTATTGAGACCCTTCACCAACTCCTTTGTGGTAGTATATTTGGATGACATCCTCATCTTCAACATAACGTGGGAGGAGCACATGCGGCATATTCAACAGGTTTTGAACACTTTGCAACAACACAAGCTTTATGCCAACTTGGAAAAATGATCTTCTGGCATGAAAAGGTTCCAATACTTGAGCTACATTTTTTATGAGCATGGGGTACATGTTGATCCAAATAATATCCAAGTCATCCGTGACTCGCCAGCCCCGACCACACTGGCTGAGCTTCAGAGATGTTTGGGATTAGCTAATTTCTATCGACAGTTCGTGTTGGGATTCTCTCATATTGCATGGGCCGTCATATAGGTAACCAAGGGTAGTGGTAGGGCCAAGTTTGGGTGGGGGAAGGAGAAACAACGAGAATTTGATGATCTGAAGCATTGCATGTGATGAGCTCCAGTACTCTCCTTTCTCGATCTGCACCAAACATTTGAGATTGATAATAATGCATCTAACTATGTTTTGGTCGGAGTTCTCACTTAGCATGGGCATCCAGTGGCATATCATAGTGATACACTCTTTAATACTGTCCGAAAATACCCCACCTATGACAAGGAAATGTATTCCATTGTACAAGCTTGTCGTCAATGGAAACATCACATTATGGGGAAAGAGATGATCATACACACTGATCACCGACCTCTATAGTTCATACAAACAAAAGGGAAATTTCAAAGTGAGCGCCATCAAAAGTGGTCCACCTACCTGTAGTAGTTCCATATCAACATCAAGTATAAGAAAGGTATCGCCAATCATGTCGTTGACTGCCTCAGTCGACCTCCTGTGGCTGCACTCACCACTCTACTCCATTCCTATGGACATGAGGCATCTGAGTGGCACCAACTTTATCAGCAAGATCCAGATTTCACCACCACCTATCAGCTCTTGGGTACAGGAGAACCTGTCACTAATTTTCACATTCAGGACAAAATCTTATGCCACATGGGCCATTATTGTGTTCCTACAAGCGAGCGTGCAAAGATCATTTGGGAATCTCACTACAGTTGGGTGGAAAGACATTTTTGCATGGAGAAAATTGTGGTTGTTCTTCAGAAACATTTTTATTTTCCAAAACTTTGACAGGATGTCATCAAGTATAACAGATCTTGCACTTCATGTTCCATTTCCAAGCTAGACATCAAGAATCAAGGCTTATACACCCCTCTTCCTATTCCCGAGAATCCTTGGGAATCCATCTCAATGGATTACATGTCTGGTTGGCCATCCACCAAGCAAGGAAATGATTGTGTGTTTGTGGTCCTTGATCGGTTTTCGAATATGGCCATCCTCACATCATGTAAGAAGAATGTCACAATGATATATACTGATAAGCTCTTATTCGAACAAGTGTGGGTCCGCTTTGGGATACCATAGACCATCATCTCCGACCGAGACAACAAGTTCCTCAACACCTTTTTGTTGAGTCTCTAGTATCTATTGGACACCAAGCTAAAAAAAACCACTTCTTTCCACCCCTAAACTGATGTCCAAATAGATGTTTTCAATCGAATGATTGTGCACATCAGGCGCATGTACAATTATAAGCATCCACATACATGGGATGAGAGTCTCCCATATTTCCAACACAGTTACAACATGGCTC
The DNA here is from genome assembly GCA_000966675.3 of Picea glauca. NCBI lineage: Eukaryota > Viridiplantae > Streptophyta > Pinopsida > Pinales > Pinaceae > Picea > Picea glauca. Next base: position 9,430 of record JZKD02S2168632.1, on the reverse strand, counting down.
TCCATAGTTCCACCGGCCATAGTCGATTTTAGGTGGGTCTAGGATTCCAACACTTGGGACCCATTTATGTTGCAATTCCTCTTGCCACCGTACAAAGAGACTCTTCCCCTAACCAGTCTATGAACAACAAAGCCACCATATTCATTGAGCGGATTTAGCACATCCTCCAATAGGTCCAAGAGATTTTTCAAAAATCCAATGCTAATTGCAAGCAGCACCATGATGAACACAGGGTACCACACCAGTTTCAAGTTGGAGACAAATTCTGATTACATTTCCAGAAGGAGCGTCTCATTGGGCCCTATCGAAATCTTCACCCACTTCATTATGGGCCTTACACTATCACCAAGGCTATGGGTAGTAATGATTTTGAGATCAACACTCCACCTTTCCTTGGTATGCATCCAGTATTCAATGTGGAGCTCCTTTGGTCATATTTTCCCCCATTATTGGACACCTCCAAGATCGCAAAACAATTGACACCAACTGAGCTCAACCCTGACTACATGGAACAAGAATCCCCTAATCATATAGTGGACACACATGTCAAGAGCATGTGCCAACAACAAATCCGTCTTTATTGGTTTATCAAGGTAGGGAAACTCCTACACCAAAGGCAAGTGTCTCACACGGGGCCAAATCTAGCACAAGTTTCCTCACCTGATGGAGGAACTCAATGCAATGGATACCATTTCTTCCTAAGGGTGGAGGATTGATCCAGGTGGATATTGGTGGTCACCCACCTATTCCAACTAGTTCTTGTGTCTATTTTTTATTCAGCACGTTATTCTGTACTACTTTGTAATTGTGAGTTCTACAATTATGGGGTTGTCTGAATCCCCACACATCCTTCAGCTGGATAAGGGTGGCTTCTTTCCTAATCCAACTAGCTTATTTTGTATGTTTTCATATTAGCACATCTTGTTGTACTTCCAGGCCCATTTTGGGGCCCTAAACATTGTTTTTTTCACTCGCCACAGTCAAACTGTAGACAGAGTCAAAGTTTGACGGAAGAATGTGTATTTCTCTGAAATACCTTTCCAATGGTTTATCATGCGCCTAAATCAGAGGTCGTATGCAAAATTTACGACCCTCGGAAGATGAGGTACCAAATTACACCAACTTACCCATAAGACCCACATGACTTTTGGTGTTTCACCTTCTAGGGTTAGGTTTTTAGATGTCTAGGGTTTTGGAATTCATGAGTAATATCAAAAAGGCCTCTGGAGCCTCATTGTAATCCATTATGTATAGATAGATGCACGTAGTAGCCACATCTCTTATCAAAGTGATCCAGGTGGATATCAGTGGCCACCCACCTTTTCCAAATGGTTCAAAACAATTTCCTAGCCATTTTGGCAATTTACTATTTTTAGCAGGTTTTAACTTCTAGGGCCATTTTGAGGGTCCAAATGAAGGTTTTTCGAGATTGAGGTTCTCAATGATATC
>JZKD02S2168610.1:6512-19144 GCA_000966675.3 Picea glauca | reverse complement strand
TTAGTGCCTAGAAAGTATATTCTTAATTAATCTCATATTTTGAATTATGACAATTTTCAGGTTTCTAAGGGGGGAACTTTCATGGTTGAATCATTTGTCATTCTGGACCAAAGTGGTTGTTAGCTTTGGAATCAACTATTGGAGTAGGTTAAGGTCCAACGGGACCAATATAATCTAGATTCTACCACTTGGGAGGATGCAAATTATGTGTTAGGATTTTTCTTATCGTTTTGTTTAAAAAACACATCAAGTTGAAGTGTTTCAAAGGGCATGTATATGTAGTGACCACTGTTTTGCCTAGGCTAATACATGTATACTCAAATTTGTATCTACTTTTAGGATTTGTTGAGATCTTATGATTTTTTAGACTTTGATGACATATGAATTATGATGGTTTTGATACATATATTTATATACATTTTTTAAGATGAGGTTTCATGAATTTTTTGGTTACAAATGCATTTTTTATTATGATAAGATTTCCCTATAAAATATGTCTTATACAATTGGTTATTTGGTTATTTGTGAATTTCAAATTAGTTGAATACTACTTAAATGTTGATTAATGAGTAAGTTTGTGTCTCAAAATGAAATGTAAAATTTGAATAAATGAAATATATGTGTTATTGAATATTGAATAAGAGTGAAAACTAAAAGGATGAAATATGATGTACTGAATGGATTATTTTTGAATAAATATGCAAAGAAAGACATGTGTTGACAGAGATTAATGAATGATTGCTATGTGAATATTATTTGATTAATGAATCATGATGATTAATGACCACAATATATTAACATATATGGTTATGTGATGTTCTATGAGCATGAGTGATTTGATACAAATAAGGCTAGAGAGCCAATGATTATGAGTACCTTATGGGATCCCATATCCATGAGGGAATGTCATTAGGATTTATAAATATGAGTTGATGAGAAAAAAAATTCCTTCTAACAAACTTATACGAGCTAACCTAAACCTATATGTATTACTTGGAGCTAAAGAGCCATGTTGATAATTTGGGTCGACAAAGCCTTGCAAATGCTTAAAGTTAAGCAGAGCCTTAGAGAAATGTTGTGACTTTTGATTATTGTAGTAATAACTCATGTGATGAGTTATCATACCATCCCATGAGGCATATAAAGACTAGTCTCAGTAGAAAGACTTGCGTCACAACAAGATGGATCATACAAACACCAAGACAGAGCTAATTGGGGGTTGTGAGTGATGAGAGATTAGATATATCATTAAAACACGAGGAAGAGGAATAACTAGAGATTTCAAATGATATGATTCAAGGACAAATAGGTGGTTAATTAGCGCTATGAAAGTTTTATGGATTGAACAAGCACCAAGAGTTGGGGGATCACTAGGGTGTAAATGAAGAGATATTTATGGAGATCAATTGATTTTCTTATTATTATTATTTTTTAATTGGAGATAAGTTTGAGTTTCAGTAAGATAGATGTAGATTCTAATCTTCATTATTTGGTTGATCATTCTAAGTTGCTTGTTTTAGTCCTATATGTAGACAATATTCTACTTACAGGAAGTTCAAAGAAACTCATAGAATGGTGCAATGTAGATTTGGCAAGAGAATTTAACATAAAGGAAATTGACTTGATGAACTACCTTCTAGGTCTAGGGGTGTGGCGAAAGTCTAAGTGAAGTTTTCCTTAAACAGGTTTGTTGATGTTACGGTAGTTGAGGGAGGTATTAACCCCCACGTGTAACCTTTGGCTAGAATGGAATATTCTGGAAGCAAGGGAAACCCTAAACAGATGTGTGAAAACCCTAGAAGACAAGTCAACCTAGTAGAATAAATAATATTGGAATATTATCTTCTAGAAAGACAAGTCGGCTCCACAAGAAAAAGATAAACAAAAAATATAATTACCAAAAAGTCAGGTCGGCCTAGCCAGAAAATTCACTGGACAAATTAATATAAATAGAGGACATTTTAGCTCATTTGTACACCCAGTTAGAGCACAAGTCTTGTGGAGAGCTGCAGTTGTAGCTATAAGGAGGAATAAGAGCGTATGGTCATCTCTTGTTCTTGGTCTCTCTCTAGCGCTATCAATTGATATTCTTGGTGATTCTCTTGGTGATATTCTTGGTGATACTCTTGGTGATATTCTTAGTGATATTCTTGGTGATGTACTAACTAAGTATGGCACAAGTTTGAGAGAGTAGTGCAGCTGCAATTGCTACAGTTGTGTATGGTACTTGTTTTGTGGATATATAGACTCTCTCTTGTGCGCTACCCTTGGAGAAGGAGCGCTCTACTTGTCTTGAGTTGTTGCTGCAGTTAGCAACTAGGGTTTATCTGTTGGTTCTAGTATGCCTTTCCGAAATAATTTTGTCAAAGGTTAAAGGTGCTTGGGAGTGGTTGCGTGCCTATGGTTGGGTGACAATATTGTGATATTGTCTATGGTAAAACGAGCACATCAATTATTTTAACGGGTTATGGGCCCACAATATCTTCAGACAGTCTAACCACTAGAAGGTAGATTGGGAAGTTCATTGTCAAGCTCGTTATAGCACCAGTTGCAGTTGCAGTTGCAGTCAGGTCTTGTAGCAACAAAAAACCCTAACACATTTGTTCAGGCACCTATAGCAAAGTGTTTGGCATATTTCTTTGACATTCTAGTGCACCCTAGCCTAGCACACCTCTTGGTAACCTCAGCTAGCAAAAACGTTAGGTTTGAATTTTTGGTCAAAGTCAAAGTTTGACTGGTCAAAGGTTGACTTCTGGTCAAATTGATTCTATGGTCAAAATTGAAATTTTAGAGTTTCTAGCTTGTTCTAATTCAATTTCTAACCTCTCCTTGTAAATATGGTATCTAGTTTAAGATTAGAAGACAAGTTGGACGATGCTACAAAGATTTCAAAGGTGTGCACTTGTATATGTCTTTCAAGTTATATCTTCTAGCAAAGCATGAGTGTGTTTGCAAGGAATGTACTAGCGACCTTTTCCAAGCAGTAATATTGGATTCAGTGCATTCAAAGGAACAAGCACACCCTCCATATTAGTTGAGGCTTCAGGTTCTAGGTTCGATTAAATTGATAAGTTTCAAATTTGCACATACCAAGGTTGATAGTTGCTACATTACAAATTGTGAAAGCAGTCTTTGAAAGGTTCTATTACTGCTAGAGGTTTCTTCCAGTAGGAGGGACAAGATTATGATGAGACATTTGCTCTGGTTTCCAGATATACATCTATCAAAGCCATCATATCTCTAGCATCATCCATGGGTTGGAGTTTAAATCAGATGGATGTAAAGACTACCTTTCTCAATGGAGTAATCAAGAAAGAGGTATACATAGAGAAACCTCAAGGTTTTGAGGTACACCCAAGAGAAACCCATGTATGCATATTGAACAAGGCCTTGTACAGACTCAAGAAAGATCCAAGAGCTTGGCATGTAGGTATTGATAGCTACTTGACAAGACTTGGATTTTACAAGAGACATGTCGATCCAAATCTCTATTACAAAGTTGTGAACAATGCACCTCTGATTCTACTATTATATCTTGATGATTTGTTCATGATTTGTTCCTAACAGGTGCAAATCCTATCATTATTTAGTGTAATAAGGAGCTAGCCACTGAATTTGATATGAATAATATTGGTATCATGCACTACTACTTGGGATTATAAGTATGGTGAAGTCTTCATAGGACAAGGGAAGTATGTTGTAAATATCCTTTAGAAGTTTGGGATGATGGATTGCAAATCCATGACAAATCCAATGGTAACATATTTGAGGAAGTTGAGATATTTTGATTCTAATCCAGTAGACTTGTCCCTGTACCAGCAGTTGATTGGCTCCTTGATGTATTTGGTGAATACTAGGCCAGACATTTGCTTTGTTGTGAACTTGTTGAGTCAGTTCCAGGTGGAACCTAGACAAGAGCATTGGATAGTTGCAAAGCATATCTTGAGATATATTGTTATAACCAGAGCTATGTGAATCTCTCAGAGAACTCGGTGTTCCATGACAGGTCGAAGCACATTGAGATCAACTACTATTTTCTCTATGATAAATTCCAGAGGGGAGAAGTGGTTCTCAAGTATATCTCCATTGATGAGCAAACTACAAATATTTTGATGAAGCCTTTGTCCAAGATAAAGTTTGTATACTTGAGGGACAAGTTGGGGCTCAAGATGGGGCTCGTGGATATTGCTCCCTTGGTTGAAAGGGAGGATATGATTTCCTCGGTTGGGAGGGAGCACTGATATGTGGCATCATGGACTGTCAGTGAGTTGCAGATCTCTATCATGCTAGTACAACTTAGATATGGTCATACAACTTAGAGATGATGCTTGCATCATGCTAGATATGATCATGCTAGTACAACTCATATATGATACAAGCGGTTGGAGTTGTTGATATAGTGGCATGATGAGCATCGTGCTAGTACAACTTAGAGGTGGGCATACATCTTAGATATGATGTATTGACATCATGTTAGTTATGTTCATGCTAGTACAACTTAGAGATGATGCTGGTGAGCCGCATCATGCTAGATATGGCCATGCGAGTACAACTTAGACGTGACATACAACTTAGATATGATGTATTGACATCATGTTGGATATGTCATGCTAGTACGACTTAGACATGACCATACATCTTAGAGATGATGCACGGGGCTCGTGTCATGCTAGATATGATCATGCGAGTGCAACTTAGATGTGGCATACAAATTAGAAATGATGCATTGGCATCATGCTAGATATGTCATGCTAATATGGCTTAGAGATGATCATACAGCTTAGAGGTGACACAGTGAGGTATTGATCTACATCATGCGAGTACATCTTAGATATGATGTATTGACATCATGCTAGATATGTCATGCTAGTACGACTTAGAGATGATGTAGATGATACTCCAAATCATGCTAGTACAACTTAGATATGATGCATTCACATCATGCTAATATGACTTAGGGGAGATGCAACTGATGACATTGTTGATGCAGGATGATATGATTTGATTGTTGTGGAGACTGCATGTCTCTGGACAATAGTTGTATGCTACTGTGATGGATGTGTTCCACTGGTAGTGATTGTGTGTCATTGGTTAGTAGCCATGTGCTACTAGGAGTGGTTGTGTACCACTAGTTAGTAGTTGTGTACTACTATGGATAGACACAATTGTGTTCTATTGGATGGCATTGTAGCAGTTGTATGCTACTATTTGATTTCCATGGAGACTACCACTAGCATTGGAGATGATTTCCAGCTAGATGGATAGTCAGTGTGATAGTGGACAGACATTCTACAAGTGGAGAATGGTCTAGGAAGAACAGATTGTTGGTGGACAAACATTCTCCCTATGGAGAATGGTCCGGTTTGGCAGATTTATGACGTATCATGGACTGGTATTTTCCTAAGGCACAAATTGTGGCCTGATTAGGAAAATGGTTCAGGACTGATATTCTCCTGAGGCACAGTTATTGGCCCAATCAAGTTGAATAATCTTCCCCCTAAGGACATGACGTCCTGATTATGGTGGTTGATACAGGACCAATATTTTCTAAGGCATATGGGTAGAGATTGATCTCTATGGTACATATGACTCGATTAGAAAATAGTCTGAGACTGAAATTCCTATAGGAATGGTCTCTCTATTCCATGGCGTGGCTTTCAACATCTGCAGGGACAACTATTCTTCTAGGATGTATGTCTGGATTAGAAGAATGGTCCCTATATCACTATGTTGAGTGGATGACTCATGCAAGACACTTTGCTAAGTGCACTGAGTTCAGCACATGAGTTATTCAACATCATGCCCGATTACTCAGATGGAGTATGGCCTCGAGAGATGATGCAAACGATGATGTATGTTGATGCCGAAATGTTATCAGACAATACTGATAGTGATGATGATGCTCGTGACTTGATCTGCGTGATCATGAGATATCTTGTGTGGCTATGATGATGCTACTGATAGAATGGTTTGTGTGTGCTCAAGACCATTACCGTTAATACCTCCCTAGCTAGGAGGGGGTGTTGATGTTACGATAGTTATGGGAGGTATTAACCTCCATCTATAACCTTTGACTAGACTGAAATATTCTGGAAGCAAGGGAAACCCTAAACATATGTGTGAAAACCCTAGAAGACAAGTTGGCCTAGTAGAATAAATAATATTAGAATATTATCTTCTAGAAAGACAAGTCGGCTCCATAGGAAAAAGATAAATAGAAAATATAATTACCAGAAAATCAGGTTGGCCCAACCAGAAAAGTCATTGGTTCTATAGTACATTCGAACATATCAACAAGTCATAGATATCTTGACTAAGCCACTTGCAAGGGAAATTCAAGATGTTTAGAGAGAAACTTGGTGTGGAGGAGAGCATTTTCCTTGGTAAGAGGGAGTGTTAGTGAAAGTACCTCAGACAAAGGGAGAGGGTGCATATGTGCACCTGTTAGCTACATACAATCTTCTACAATAGAAAATTTGGGTGCATTTCTCTTGAGTTATAGAGGGAGAGGGTGCATGCATGCTTGCACCTGCTAACTCGCCTTAGATAAGGCATGTGCCACCACCAACTAATTTTAGAGGCATGTGCCACTAGTTAAAGATAGACTAGGAGTCAAAATAAAAATAAAAATAAAATTCAGTTTGGTTTTATAATTTAGTAATTTCTATTTCTGAATTTGAGTCACATGCAAACCTATTTATGTAAACCCTAACATGCCCTTCTTAGATCTATAAGAGAGAGGGTTGAGGTATAGAGTGAGTCTTAAGTCTAACATCGTGTAGTTTAGTGGTATTTTCCTATAGCAGTTTTTTCATGTTCAAAATTAACAAAAGCAGTGGCAGGTTTTGACAATCATATATTGAATTTTGTTCATTGTTTTCTATAGCATGTGTTTACAGATTCTAGCATTTACTAACATAGTTGTTTGGATTGGTTCTTAGTTTTACTATTTTTTAGTTTCTTGTATGAATTGTAGCATAATGCATAATTTCTTTACCATGAGTTAGAAAATCTTTACATTAGTGGTCTTTTGAAGGATGTTATAACTAAGGTTTTTTTTTAATGAATGAAGGATTCATTTAGAGAGGATGTTTCCCCACCCTAAAGTTTTACATTTATATATCTCGGTTTCATTTTTTTCATTTCATCTTTCTTACATTATCTATGATGCTAATTCTTTTCATAATATTAGATTGGTTAAGTTTTGATGTTATGCTTTTTACTTTTCATAGCTTTACCTAATCTAACATGATATCATGATTTAGAGCTATAAATCTAAATCACTGACTTGTAATTGTAATTGTTGAAAATTTGGATAGGAAATCTATTTAATTAACCATCAAAGTTTTTTCATATATATTTTTAAGTAGATCAAATTCATAACCTAATTTTCAAATGTTAATTTAAAATTTCATATATAATTTTTTAAACTTAATTTTAATTTTACTTAGATTTGAAATTTTTTGATATAAATTACATATTTCATTTATGAAAAAAATTAAACTTAATTTTAATTTTACTTAGATTTGAAATTTTTTGATATAAATTACATATTTCATTTATGAAAAAAAAAAATTTTTAGCTAATTAATCAATTACAAACTCTTACTAAGTCCTAAGGTAATAACTGCAAGTTTATGAAAAAATAATTATGTTTTAGCTAATTAATCAATTTCAAACTCTTACTAAGTCCTATGGTAATAACGGCAGGTTTAATATTTTTTACAATGCTAAAGTTTATTAGTTTCATTTCATTAATTATATAAGTTATAATATATATTTAAAGTTTATTAGTTTCATTTCATTAATTATATAAGTTATAATATATATTATTAAATATATAAATTTGATTGAATTATATAAGTATTAATTATATAAGTTATAATATATATTATTAAAAAACATCAATTTGATTGAATTATATACATATGTTATGGTGCTTATTAATTTATTAATTAATTGAATTATTGTAAATTTTATCAACTTATCAAATGTTTATACAACATTTTAAACTTTTATATATGTGAGTGGGATTAATGGTTAGAAGTTTTTTTTTTCTTTGGAGATGATAGGTTCAAATTTAGAATGGGATATCATACACCAATTTGGTATTTGGTTTGACCATGAACTTAAATAGATTATTATTTATATAATTTTTTGTTTAGTTTATCAATCAAATTTAATCTTAATAAAAATTAATTAGTTTTTATATATAGATATATATTATATTTTGTTTTGCAATTTTTTTAAAAATGAGCTCTTTGATATGCTAGCTTTGTTATAAAGAAACAAAACAATCGAAACATTTTTGTCTTAGGAACATGCAGTTTTGTTGCTATTCTACTTGTTTTATAAATGTTTTAGTGTATGATTTTTACAATCTTGATACCAGGATCTTTGCCATCTACTTCTAGATCTGCATCAATTGTTTTAATGTAGGATTTTTACGATTATGATATTAGGATATGTGTCATCTACTTTCCTACAGTATGGAATGTTGAGCTTGTTATAAGTCCCTACCTTCGACCGGGGACTATAGCTTTCACGCAATGGTCAACTATCGTTGACCGCTTATTAATCGATGTTTTTTGTGACATTAATTTCTACATTATGTATCTTTTTTACATGTTTCGCCTATGTTGTGGATTAATGTTTTACCAATTCCTTTTTTGAAACATTAAAATTTATTTTTATAATTTTCAAAAACCTATATTCCCTTTTTTTTATTGGCCCTCACGATATTGACTGGACTAAATACCCTAGTGAAGGGAAAAATCATTTTCTTAATTGTAAGAGTTTAAATTTGATTTAAAAAGTAAATAAAATTGATTCGTCGAGGGAATAGTTGCAGTCGAGAGATTGTTGTGGTCAATGGTCATGGTCGTTGCAGCCGAGAGATTGTTTCAATCGATGGTCATGGTCGTTGCAGTCGATGCATGTAGCGTGGCTATCTGCATGCACACTCTACTGAAAATGTAGGCTACTACCTATGTCATTTGTTGCAAAAGAAAAGGGTGTTTGGACAACAAAGGAGGCGCCATGGGAGGGTGTTGTAATCTATAGGTCGAGCACCTCTCAAACCCATTTCGACTACTGTAAGAGATATTTGTAGCTTGACTGGGAGAAAGAGAGTTTTGAATCTCAATGGAATTCAGACATTCATAACCTTAATGTGCAACAGGTAAATATCTAATTTTTTGTACCCTAATTCTCTCTTCAAACTCTAATGGAAATATTACAATACAATACATTACAAGTTATTAGAAATATCACCTTATATTTCCTGTGTCATCTGTAGGAAGCCCTCGTTAGTTGTAACTGTAACTCTACGGGATGCCTTTATCCTGTACAAAACTAAAAAAAGAAACGACTTAGGTTACCTGGATTGTTGACTCTAAATCGGATAGGTGTCGAGCCACCGGTAGGCACGCTTGATTACTGAAGACCATTGCTTATACTTTTTCGCCTTCATCTTGTTGCAGGGTTGTGATGGATTGGTATTCATCAGTGGCCCATATGTCGAGAGAAGTGCACTTCCAAATCTTGGATTGAGAGGATTCCAAGTCACTGACGACGCCAAGACAAAACTTGAAGTAGAATGCCCAGGAGTTGTTTCATGTGTTGATATAGTGGCCATTGCAATGCACGATGTAGCAGTACTAATAAATATGACATTTATGTTTACATTCATTTTATATTATCTTGTGATGATGAAAAGAGTATTGATTTGACTAATTGCGATATACAGGCTAAGGGACCGAACTGGGATGTGTCGAGTGGAAGGAGAGACGAGATTTCTTAGAACTCTTTGTGTTACTTATTCTTCATTGAAAACCTTTATTTCTTCCTTTCCAATTTCCCTCTCTTTTCATGTATTAGCATTGTGGTTCTTTCCATTCACTAACCAACCTACAACATTATCATCTTCTAGACCGACTCATTTGGCAGGCACGAAAAAATCCATCCATCGATTAAACCCAGAACAAAAAACAGAGCCTAATAAACTAGCTATGGAGGTAAAAGGCACATGTTATTATCATGGAGTCCCTACTAAAACTAAAATCTCAACCTTTCCCTCAGACTCTTGTACCAGAGACTCGACTCCCTCTTACCCAACGATTTTGAAAATAGAAATTTGGTGGAGAAGGAGACCACCCAACAAAATCGAATATTGCATGAGAGAGGACGCATAGCTTGCTTTACTTTGCCTTGGTTTACGTGTTATGGCTTCGTGGACTCCCCCGTGACAGAATCTAAACAACATTATACTCGGTCTTCATTTACATTTGATGGAAGTCATTATGTTCATGGAAGAATTTTGTGTATAAATCTTAAAGATAATTTATCTCCTCTCATAAATTCTATAGACTCTTTACAAAATTTAAAGAAGTAAATTAAAATATTCCATTTTATGTGACAACTATATTTGATTCTATTATATAATGTGGAGGAATGTTCTAATTATGGGATTGCTCAAACTTGATTATAGTAAATTTACTTTTCAAAGAGAAGAATTATTAACTCGGGTTTTGTTGAACCTAAAACTCCAACTCGAACTTAGAATAAGAATGGATCATTTGTTAAATACAAGCTCTCTCGAATTTGAAAGATAGAGAATTTCGTTTATGTTTTTCATTCAATACTCTCTGAAAATCCGTTTGTACCATTTTGCCACAGTTGTGGGGTTCTAAAAATAAATTATCTGCATGTAGAAGTGTCTTCCTAGCCAACCAGTGATTATTCATATTTAAAAAACATTCATTCAAATCCACATGGTTGCAATATTGATATTAAACACCTCCTCATCATGCCCATCGTAGACGGAGAAAATCCCAATTCTTCCTACCTTAAAAAAAAAACCATTACAAACACATCTTTCAAACTGTAATAGAAGGTCAGTGGACAATATTAATTTCGATTTCAGAATTGGACATTCATTCTTTCTTTCTTTAAAACGGATGTGGGCGACCTCATGGGTACCGTGACATATATATATATATATATATATATATATTACCTATGTAATTTATGTTCCACCGAATTGTGATTCGGGTTACCAGATTCATAACCCATTATCTCTACCTTAGACCTTGAAACCATACTTTAGATCCCATCTGCTTCGATTGAATCCCTCAACTCTAGTATTCGTTGGTTGGCTTCAATGATCATAATATATGTTTTTTTGTTCCATAGTAAGGTTATAGGTGCAGATCTACCGATAGTTTTATGATGCACTATACCTTCACGATGGATGTAATCTTTGAATATTCGTGATAACCAATGTCATGCGCTACCTAAGATTGACATGTATCCGCTAAATCTCCACTACAAATTTCCGTTGATATCACTGGAAAAATGTTGTTATATCATCCGCATGATCAGAAGTTATGATCTTTGTTAGTTGCAATTGTGTCATGGTTGGTAATAATTGCTTTTCTGCCACCCGTAAGTTCAAGCAACATTTTAATTTACTTATTATAGATTATACTAATTTCTTTTCTGCCACCCGCAACAATTTAATTTACTTATTATAGATTTTATTTAATCAGAGAGCTAAATATGTTAAAAAACTATACCAATTATCATAGCTACAACAATTTTTTGATCCGTAATCTGTAATATTGAATTTCGAGTCAAGCTTTGTGTAGTTCGCCGACAATAGTACACTCCAACTTGTAACCCAAAATTGTTGTTTTAATTTTGTGGTGTCTCAATGCTAATACTCGAATTAGGAAAACCAATGAGCTTAAAACGTTTCAGAAACATATTGCCACTTTCAAATCTATCGATATCGCCACATGTTGTCTTGTTTATAGAAAACTTATCATTGGAACTTTTTTATGATAATGGACCAAACAAGTGTTGGATTGCAATTGTAACAAATTAATTTAATCGAACAAGTGTTTGACCATTGATACTGTTTGAAAAGAGAAATATTTAATGTAATTATGTCTCTGTCAGATATCTTTAATGTAATTATGTTTATGGCAAAGGTCATCGTAAATTGTGAATAGATTGTTGTTCGCAACCATGTCGATATATTTAATGTAATTATGTTTCGCATAAGTCATTGTAAACTATAAATAAATAGTAAATTGTAAATAAATCGTTGCTCACAACCATTTCGATAGAAACAAGTGTTGCATGGCAGCGTAGTCCCTGCAAGGTTGGGATGGGAGTAAATGTGACCGAGAACAGACACGCGGCTAGCAAGTTGAAATACATGTGGTTTTCATGTAGAACATAGTATTCCCAAATTAGTTATTCCTGAAATATATAAAAAATTATCAACATTTAAAAGGTTCTTGGACACAAAATATTTAGCATTCCCGAATTAGTTTTCTTTCCATAAGTTTTACATGTGTTCGTGCAGAGAAACACAAAAAATAGTAGTAACGTCTGTTACATAGGTTCGTGGAAAAAAACACAAAGAAATTCGCATCCCCAAATTAGTTATCTTTAAAACAAGGGCTCCTGGACAGAAAAGAAATTGAAATTTATCAAATTATAGGTTCCTAGACAGCATAAATTATACATACCAAATATGTAATTTTATAAAGTAGATATTTAGTTTTATACATACGAAATATGTACTTTTATAAAGTATGGGGATGAGATTTTATAGAGCATGCA
>JZKD02S2168599.1:15985-42530 GCA_000966675.3 Picea glauca | reverse complement strand
AACTCTTATATGTGGGGAAGATACCGATCCATGATATAGTTAGCTAATGAATCCAAAACACTATTAAGTTCTCTTGGAATGTGTCTATATTCAATGTAATCGAACATTCATTCAAGGTGGAGAAATTATAAGTGTAGACGTAGTTGGATAGGACTACGGATAGCGTAGATACGGTTGAGTTGATAAACCACGAGTTGGGAGTCTAAGTAAATAATGATGCGAGAGATACCTAGGGAGGAGGCTTGGGTCAATAGTTCGATGACAGCATGATATTCTGCCATGTTGTTGGTTGTTGGTCCTCCTTGTCAAATTGGTAAATAACCCATGTTGTCGAAGCAATGTTCTGGGTATGTCGACTAGCTCCATCCGCGAACCCAAAAAAGATTGGAAAGGAAGACGTCATCTACGCATGAAAACACAAGCACAGTCATGAGTGGAAAAGGTAAATACTCGATCAGGCAAAATAAATAGACACACCAAACTAAAATACAATAATGTACAAAGTACATATGCTAGGTGATCTAGGCATAGTACTTTTTAAGGTAAAGCCCGTTTCGGGGCTTTCCCAGGGAAATTCCATCATGATCTACTAGTTCATAAGCACCTCTATGTATAACACGCTTCACGATGTAAGGACCATGCCACATAGGTGCCACATAGGTTATCCCCAATTTGTTGTGATCTTGGTCGTAAATGAGGACTAAGTCTCCTTCTACAAAAGTCCGAGGGTGGACGGATTTGTCATATTGACTCTTAATTCGTTTTTGATGTGCCTCATTGGCGAGAGCAGCATCGCGACGTGTTTCGTCCAACTTGGATAGATACAAGAATCGTTCTTATTCAACATAAGTATGGGGCAAGAGTTCTACTTTMAATTTGAGTGATGGAATCTCACACTCGATTGGTAGGAYAGCTTCAATGCCATAGACCAACTGGAAASGAGTGAATCCAGTTGAGGTTTTCACAGAAGTGCGATAGGCCTAGAGAGCGGAGAACAGTTGTAAATGYCAYGATGTCTTGTTTTCCCCTACCATGCATTGGATCATGGTTTTTAGGACTTTTTTGATGGCTTCAACTTGTCCATTCACTTGAGGGTAGTAAGGGGATGATTTTTCATGGTGAAAACCCAATTTGACATGTAACTCGCTCATCATATGGTTTTTGAAGTGTGCACCATGATCAGTGACAATGGCACGTGGTACCCCAAAACGAGTTATGATATGGTTGAAAAGGAACATATCTGTAGTATGACCATCGTTCAGGAAGGTAGGCATAGCCTTAGCCCATTTGGTGAAGTAGTCGACGACGACGATGATGTAACTGTGCCCCCCGACTGAGGTAGGCTTACACTGCATGAAATCAATGCCCCATTTGGCAAAGGGGTCGATGGCGATAATGGGGTGCAGCATAGTAGGACGGGTGCATGCCTTCTTATTAAAGAGTTGGCAGGGTGGGCATTTTTTGATGGCCTCGATGCAATCTTTGAAAATGGAGGGCCAAAAGTAGCCAGCACGTAAGATTTTTTGGGCTGTGGCCATCCCGGAGAGGTGACCGCCACAGGCGCCAAGGTGACAGTCATTCAAAACGCGTTCAACCTCCTTGTGAGTCATACATCGCCAAAGGATGGTGTCAATACCACGACGGTACAAGGTGTCACCGAGGATGAGATAACGGTGAGAGTGGTGACGAATGCGTCGACACTCTTCACGAGAGATGTTGGGATGAAAACGTTGGGTTTGAAGGTAGAGGAGGATGTCTCTATACCAAGGATCAGAGGTTCTGATGAGGAAGAGAGATTAATCGGGGAGAGAATATCTAGTTTCGATGTCTTCATCGGCACGAGGTAGAGCACATATGAGCTCGGCAAACACCAGGGATTTTTTGGATTTAGCCTTTGTAAACTCAAGATTGAATTCTTGAAGAATAATGATCCATTTTGAATATTTTCCCCCAAGCACTTGACGTGTCAAGATGTGGTACATGGGGTTGGAGTCTGCGATTACCGTGGTGGTGCGTAATAAGATGTAATGGCGGAACCTCTGGAAAATAATGACGACTGCCAGAGGCAGTTTCTCGACATGTGAATATCTGAGTTCGGGTCCGGATAGACTCTTTCTCAGATAATAAATCACATGTTCTTCGCCATTAGGGTCCTCCTAAACTAACACCATCGCAATGGTGGAAGTAGAGGCGGCCAAGTAAAGGATATAATCCTTTGTATACTCCGGAGGGTGTAACAAGGGAGCGTGGGTCAAGGCATTCTTGAGATCATCGAATGACCATTAGGTAGTGTCATCCCAGATGAAAGGGATGTTTTATGTAGTAACTGCATAAATCCTTTAGTGATATCATCATAGTTGCAGATGAAATGACGAAGAAAGTTTTCTTTGCCTTGAAAACTTTAGAGTTGGGTTAAGTTGGTAGGTGGGGGTAAGGCTAGGATGGCCTTAATCTTTAAGGGATCCACCCTGATCCCATCTTTGGAGACAATAAAACCGAGGAGTCGACCAGATTCGACAGTGAAAATGCACTTGTGTGGGTTCAAGTGAATACGATAGAACCTACATCGAAGAAAAATCGTCTATAAGTGATCAATGTGATTGGATTGATTGGATGAATGGGCGGGTAAATCGTCGAGGTAATTCTCCATGATATGCTTGATGTCGTGGAAAGCGTACGACATGGCCCGCTAGAAAGTAGAACCAACATTTTTAAGGCCAAAAGGTAGCTTTCGGTAGGCGAAAGTTGCCCATGGGAAGATAAAGGTTGTCTTATGTTGATCAGCGGGTAAGATTTCAATCTGGTTATACCCAGAAAATCCATCCATGAAAGAGAAGATTACACTCCCTGCGTAATTATCGATGATTTGGTCGATGAAGGGCGTAGGGTAGTTGTCCTTAGGACAAGATTTGTTGAGATCTCGATAGTCAACGCAAACACAGATGGTCCCTTGTTTTTTGGCAACCAGAACAAGGTTGGATACCCATTCGGTTAAAGGGACGGGGTAGATAAAGCCAGATTTGAGAAGTTTTTCAACTTCTACCTTTATAGCTGCGATTTTCTTGGGATGAACCAGAAAAAGTTTTTGTCGAATGGGTTTCACGTCAGGGTAAGTTTTGATTTCGTGTATGATGATTGAAGGGTCAATCCCTGGCATTTCCTCATAGCCATGCGAAGACGTCACGGAATTCCTTGAACAAAGCGGTGTAAGACACTACTTCATTGGGTGTGAAATTAGCACCAAGGTGAATGTTTTCCACGACACCTTCTTTGATTGAGATGTCAATAACAATCGTAGTAGAGATGTTACCCATGTTCCCCTCAGAGAGAGTATCTTGTGTGAGGATGGGAGATTGAAAAGCACCGGAAACATCAGGAGGGAAGACAGAGCATATGTCTTGGTGAGGGTGGAAGAAAAGAGGATCGATGATGGTTGTCGTCCCAAGGAAGGTCGTCAATGTTGAGCATTTCCATAATCAATTCGCAGAANGATGTCTTGTTTTCCCCTACCATGCATTGGATCATGGTTTTTAGGACTTTTTTGATGGCTTCAACTTGTCCATTCACTTGAGGGTAGTAAGGGGATGATTTTTCATGGTGAAAACCCAATTTGACATGTAACTCGCTCATCATATGGTTTTTGAAGTGTGCACCATGATCAGTGACAATGGCACGTGGTACCCCAAAACGAGTTATGATATGGTTGAAAAGGAACATATCTGTAGTATGACCATCGTTCAGGAAGGTAGGCATAGCCTTAGCCCATTTGGTGAAGTAGTCGACGACGACGATGATGTAACTGTGCCCCCCGACTGAGGTAGGCTTACACTGCATGAAATCAATGCCCCATTTGGCAAAGGGGTCGATGGCGATAATGGGGTGCAGCATAGTAGGACGGGTGCATGCCTTCTTATTAAAGAGTTGGCAGGGTGGGCATTTTTTGATGGCCTCGATGCAATCTTTGAAAATGGAGGGCCAAAAGTAGCCAGCACGTAAGATTTTTTGGGCTGTGGCCATCCCGGAGAGGTGACCGCCACAGGCGCCAAGGTGACAGTCATTCAAAACGCGTTCAACCTCCTTGTGAGTCATACATCGCCAAAGGATGGTGTCAATACCACGACGGTACAAGGTGTCACCGAGGATGAGATAACGGTGAGAGTGGTGACGAATGCGTCGACACTCTTCACGAGAGATGTTGGGATGAAAACGTTGGGTTTGAAGGTAGAGGAGGATGTCTCTATACCAAGGATCAGAGGTTCTGATGAGGAAGAGAGATTAATCGGGGAGAGAATATCTAGTTTCGATGTCTTCATCGGCACGAGGTAGAGCACATATGAGCTCGGCAAACACCAGGGATTTTTTGGATTTAGCCTTTGTAAACTCAAGATTGAATTCTTGAAGAATAATGATCCATTTTGAATATTTTCCCCCAAGCACTTGACGTGTCAAGATGTGGTACATGGGGTTGGAGTCTGCGATTACCGTGGTGGTGCGTAATAAGATGTAATGGCGGAACCTCTGGAAAATAATGACGACTGCCAGAGGCAGTTTCTCGACATGTGAATATCTGAGTTCGGGTCCGGATAGACTCTTTCTCAGATAATAAATCACATGTTCTTCGCCATTAGGGTCCTCCTAAACTAACACCATCGCAATGGTGGAAGTAGAGGTGGCCAAGTAAAGGATATAATCCTTTGTATACTCCGGAGGGTGTAACAAGGGAGCGTGGGTCAAGGCATTCTTGAGAGCATCGAATGACCATTAGGTAGTGTCATCCCAGATGAAAGGGATGTTTTTCTGTAGTAACTGCATAAATCCTTTAGTGATCTCATCATAGTTGCAGATGAAATGACGAAGAAAGTTTTCTTTGCCTTGAAAACTTTAGAGTTGGGTTAAGTTGGTAGGTGGGGGTAAGGCTAGTATGGCCTTAATCTTTAAGGGATCCACCCTGATCCCATCTTTGGAGACAATAAAACCGAGGAGTCGACCAGATTCGACAGTGAAAATGCACTTGTGTGGGTTCAAGTGAATATGATAGAACCTACATCGAAGAAAAATCGTCTATAAGTGATCAATGTGATTGGATTGATTGGATGAATGGGCGGGTAAATCGTCGAGGTAATTCTCCGTGATATGCTTGATGTCGTGGAAAGCGTACGACATGGCCCGCTAGAAAGTAGAACCAACATTTTTAAGGAGAAAAGGTAGCTTTCGGTAGGTGAAAGTTGCCCATGGGAAGATAAAGGTTGTCTTATGTTGATCAGCGGGTAAGATTTCAATCTGGTTATACCCAGAAAATCCATCCATGAAAGAGAAGATTACACTCCCTGAGTAATTATCGATGATTTGGTCGATGAAGGGCGTAGGGTAGTTGTCCTTAGGACAAGATTTGTTGATATCTCGATAGTCAACACAAACACAGATGGTCCCTTGTTTTTTGGCAACCAGAACAAGGTTAGATACCCATTCGGTTAAAGGGACGGGGTAGATAAAGCCAGATTTGAGAAGTTTTTCAACTTCTACCTTTATAGCTGCGATTTTCTTGGGATGAACCAGAAAAAGTTTTTGTCGAATGGGTTTCACGTCAGGGTAAGTTTTGATTTCGTGTATGATGATTGAAGGGTCAATCCCTGGCATTTCCTCATAGCCATGCGAAGACGTCACGGAATTCCTTGAACAAAGCGGTGTAAGACACTACTTCATTGGGTGTGAAATTAGCACCAAGGTGAATGTTTTCCACGACACCTTCTTTGATTGAGATGTCAATAACAATCGTAGTAGAGATGTTACCCATGTTCCCCTCAGAGAGAGTATCTTGTGTGAGGATGGGAGATTGAAAAGCACCGGAAACATCAGGAGGGAAGACAGAGCATATGTCTTGGTGAGGGTGGAAGAAAAGAGGATCGATGATGGTTGTCGTCCCAAGGAAGGTCGTCAATGTTGAGCATTTCCATAATCAATTCGCAGAAGGAAAAATGTGGGAAATGTAATCGATGACAGATGATAGGGAATCCAACCATGCGGGCATTGAGTAAGAATCATGTGCCAACGAATGTGACTCGTTGGGAGAGGGAGAGGCAGATTGAATAGCTACATATGAGGCCTCGGCTAGGCTAAGTGGCATAGCGTCATTGAGCACATCGAATTCCAAAGGACTAGGTACAATCCAAGGGTCAGATGATTCCAAGGATTGATAAGGCATAGTCGAGATCATATTGACGGCGACAATATGATGTGTGGTAGGTGGAAGTGGTTTAGGGAAAGTACCCATAAGGATAGAGTATTTCAATAAGCCAACACCAATGCTTTCATATGTAACTGGATGGTCTCCCAAAAAGGTAATGTTGTTGGTAGCAGGGATGCGAGTGTCGGGTGTACAGAAATCAAGTTGATCGATGGTGACAATTTTGCCTTGATGGGGGAATTGTACACACCGAAACACCGACGAGGCGATGATAGTAATAGCATAGAACCAAGTTCTTCCGAGTAATAGGTTGTAGTCGAGGGGAGCATCGACCACCTCGACGTCAATGGTAACAATTTTGCTGCCCAATTGAACGGCTAAGGATTGTAATAACCAGTGAGGATGAAAACCTCATCCATCAAAAGCGCATAACATCGTAGAAGATTTATTAAGGGCAGACAATTTTAAGCCTTTCCAACAAGCTAAGGACATGACACAAGTAGAGGCTCCCTCATCCAGGATAGTTCGGTGGATTTGTTGATTGTGCACAACAACATCGATTTGGAAGGCTAGCTGGTGGGAGAGTCACGGTTGATGATCATCCATATTAAACGTGAGGTTGTTTGATGACTCAGGATCAAAAGCACCGATAGAGGCTAAGAGCATTCTACGTTGGCTGGGACAGTGTTGTAGAACTTTCAAGGCAGACATAGCGCATGGGGCTTGGGCCAAATATTCTACAATGTTGTAATTTTGGGCAGCCCGTGAATTAGGATTAAAAGTAGATTTCCATATGGTGCTCTTAGGAGGGCGTAAGATGGATTCAAAAGAAGGTTCTCAATCTGGAGTGGCCCGGATGGAGGGCTAACAGATAGAGGATTGATAGAGGATGGCAACGGGTCCGGCAGAGAACCGTTATCAATCCTTATTTTATCAGGTTTAACTGGCATGTCATATGTTGCAGAGCGAGTGGTTAGATTAACCCCGTTAAACATGTAAATGTGGGCACTTGTCGAGGCCTCATCATGGGGTTGGTTGGAACTGCCCCCTGGTGTGGGGGTTTGGGAAACCAAAGATTGTTGTTGTGGAAAAGGCTGAGTGAGCACGGTGGGTTGTGAATTTCCCTTGAAAATTTTGGCCACTTCATCGCGATGTGGACAGTCTCAAGTGTAGTGATCGTCACCATAGATGAGACATGGGAATTTCGGTTTTCATTGTGGTTTTTTTCGGTAGCAGGGGTTTGTGGTTGAGTTTTGGGTTGTTCATTGTTAATGTTTTTCTTTGGTTTGTTTCTCTCTTTCTTCTTGTCCCCAAGTTGTTGTGAAGGGGTTKATTAG
Organism: Picea glauca; assembly: GCA_000966675.3. Taxonomy (NCBI): domain Eukaryota; kingdom Viridiplantae; phylum Streptophyta; class Pinopsida; order Pinales; family Pinaceae; genus Picea; species Picea glauca. The sequence continues at coordinate 35,009 of JZKD02S2168599.1, read as the reverse complement.
ACCGCATTCACCTCAGATACYTGAGTTTGAGGGGGGGTGGAAGAGGGTGCAGTCGAGCTGGGAGCAGGTCGTTGAATTGTTCCAGCCGACTGGGTAGAAGATTGGGTTTTGACGGAGCCAATAACTCCATCCGCGTGGGAAGTAGACGATGGTTTGGACGGATCGTTAGTGGCACGGGTAGCATTCAGTATCAACTCGTACAGAGTACCAGATTGTGAATAAACTAAGTCTAAGTACTGATCTCGGGCAATGGCTTCTTCCTCGGTGACCACACCACCCATGGCAACATCACGAGCGATCTGGGGTAACAATGATTTCGTGAACCATTCCGCTAAAAATTGGTCGGGAATGACTGCTTTGATTAGCCTTCTTCGTCGTCTCCATTCATGAATATGATCGGAGATATGTATAGACGTTGTATGACGAAGGGAGGTTAATAGTTCGATACCTGTCTCGTATCGAATGGGCAGTTGGAAGTGTGTGAGGAAGGACATGGCGAGGGAGTTGAAATCATGAAAAGATGCGCGTGGTAATTCAATATACCATTTCGCTGCGGAACCCATAAGTGTTCGTTGGAAAAGGCGCAAACGAATAGAATCGTCCATGAGGGAGTTGGATGAGCACCACAAATGGAAAGTCATCACGTGGTTGTTTGGGTCTTCTCCAGGCTTTCCATCAAATTTTGGGATGTCGGAAGGAAGTTTAGCTGGAATAGCTGGCCAAACCGGAGAATGATAAATAGGATCATTCGTTAACTGAGACAAGTCTGGAAGGTCCAAGGTATCTAGAAAAGGTAGTTGTCAGTTAATCTGTGGGTAATGTTGGTGTGGCATGGGGACACCAGTGGGGCCAATAATTGGGTTATGTGGATAATTGTAATTAGTGGGCCCTCTTGTGTGAGGTTGGTTTTGACCAAGGTACATAGGATTTGAGGTGTTTTGAGAAGCATGTGTGAGTGGAGGATAACCGGATGGGTTTTGAGGGTTACAGGTTGGGTTTGGCACTTGTCCATAAGGAGGTTGTTGCGGAGTCTGAGAATTATGTCCTGCCAAAAACTATGGGTTTCCTTGAAAAAGGACGTTCCACGGATTAGGTGCGGCAAACACATTTTGTCAGTGTGGTTGTTGGTAGACTCTGGATTGAGGCTGGGCCCCAGCATGAGGGTGCCCCCTGAATGGAATTTGTACTCCGGTGGGAGGGTGCCCCTCGACTTGAGGTAGATTTCCCAGAATTTGAGAGCCAAACATAAATGATTGACTGGTACCGTCGAGCGGATTAGGACCACCAAGATCGATCCCTCCGGGTTGTTGGATAGGTATGGAACTTCCTGGCATAAATCGAGTAGTAGTGGTTTGGGTATTAGTGGCAGTGGAATCATTCAATGCCCTGAACCCAAAAGGAAGTGTAGGTATTGGTGTTATAGGTGTGCCAATCGTAGCTTGGTTAACCACCGCATTACCGGCAGGAATAGTCGGAATGTGAGGGACCATTGTAGAATGGGCCATCTGGAGGGGAAGAGTAGGCCTTGGACCAACGGACGGTATGTTCGGACCAACAGGTGGTGTGCCTGTAAAGGTGGTGGTACCGGTAAAATGGTTTAGGGGTACGGTGTAGGAGATGGGTGCATTGACACCTTCCCCTGTTCCATAAAGATCTCGCACCAAGCGTGGTGGACTTCGAACAATATCTGCGGTCCAAAAAAGGTCATCGGCTAAAGGGTTTTGATGGGACCCAGTTGGAATGTCAGAAGGATTGATGATGACAAATTCACCAGCAGAATTCAATTGGAGGATACGTCGTTCATATCCCTCCGGAATGTGGTAAGCTTCCGGAGATTCTGAAACAATCCGAAAATTCTCCAAAGGAGTGGGAACTTCTTCCTGGGGAGTTGTAGTGTTTTGAACCTCGCTCTATTGAGGAGAATGCTTCGTAGAATGATGGGGTAAAGGCGTGTTTCCTTCCATATTTTCTGGAGGAAGTCCCTGTAGCCTCCGCGAACGGCGTGGAGGGTCGATGTTGGTGAAAAAGAGTCAGCGAAAGAGATCTATGGCCAACTACCAAAAAGAAACAGCATATGCTAATAGAAATCTAAAAATCACAACCAAGCAAACATGAACTTCTTTTGATGACCGTACTAGTTGGTGATGAAATCCAACGTCATGTGATCAAGTCCAAAAGGGGCGGGGATAGGGTGGAATAGTTACAATGGCGACCTGCTTAACGGACTTACACCTTGGTGCAAGCTTCCATGCAGTAATTGTGGATTTACCCTCCAAGGAGCCCGAGTGAGTTTGACCAATGTCTGCTCCAGGTACAGTGAGAATTCCTATCACCATCACCTTGTGTAAGACCCTAAATATTATGGCCACTAAGGTTACCAATTCGCAGTCATCCCCTGGGAGGGAACAGTCGACAGTCTGATCCGAACGTATGGGCAGGGTATCGAGCCCGAAATCAACTAAAAGGCTTACACGCAGTAATTGTGGATTTACCTTGAAGTGATCCCCATAATACGATTCGACCACCACAATCAGTTAAACCATGGAGGGTTAGTCCCCGTAGCTCACCCAAATGTGACCTCGTGTGTAACCCCTGTGTGAGAGGGGGATCCCAGGCAGACTTATACGATGATTGTATTTGACTCGCCCTACCTCGGGATGCTATTGTTTGTTTTGGAAGCTTTGGAGAGTTATTCTCACAGCCTAATTCTAAGCCTAGTCTACTGTTGGTGGAGGACCCTAGAAAAGAAAAAGTTCTAGATAATTTTTAATTAGCATTGATTTTTATAGCTATTCTTTACTCAAAAAGGGGTGCATGGAAGTGAAACGAATGGAATTATGACTTAGTCCCAAAAATGCATCAAAAATGATAAGCATTCATTCCTTTTCGATGAACATCTATCTAAGGGAGAGAGAGAGAGTTCTTTTCACTAACAAGCACTAATAAGGAATGTCCTCAAACAAGTTTTCTTCAATCAAATCCCGATGTGATGCTAAAACCTTTAAGATGCCTTATAACATGCACAATCATTCATGAAGATGCTTTTTTTTTGTTGTTTGCATATGAATAATGATCATTTCAACACAATTCTTGTTTTTCTAATTACCTTCTTGGATGAATGAAAATCAAACCAACACAAGAAAAAGTCATACAAAAAATACACCCTTTCATTGCAATCAAAATGAAAAGCGAAAGAAAAGAAACAATAAAAAAGAAAAAAAACTTCACACCCAAAAGAAAAAGTTGAAGAACAATGATCTTGACTAAAATCAATATGAATAGATCTATAGGCCTTTGATGACCTTCACCGGGGTTTTTTACTCAGTTAAACAGAGAGAAAGACAATGCATGGGTCTTGGACTCCAAACAACAGAAAAACTCAATATCAATAGTGAAGGAGGCTACAAAATCCAAATACTAAGATGTTCATTCTTCAAAAAGACAGATGTCAAGGCTGGAAGGGAAGAAGCATTGGCTCACAAGGTTACCCAGCAGGAGAGACATAGAGGCAAAACCCAGAAAAGGAAATTCTGGAAGGTTTATTAGATAAAGGAGGGCTAGAGCTCTATTGCCAAAGGCAAGGAGTGTTATAGCACTCTGTGCAAGGCTATTAGGGAGCGTTGGTTCTCTATTAACACAAGGACATGAGCACTAGGTTCTAAAACTCCCAAAAAATGTCAAAATTTCAAAAATTGCAGTTCAATTTTGACAATTGAGCTGAGTATGATGGGTTAGGGAGCCAATCAGCTCATGAAACCAATCAAAAGAGAAGTGGACCAGGTCTGAAACAATCAAGGGGTAGAACTAGGTCAATGAGGAGAAATCAAAACAAGAAGTTTCGATTTGAGGCTATCTCCCCAGCGGAGTCTTCAGTTTCTGTTGTAGGAAAATCTCCCTGCGGACAGGTAGATTGCCTCAAAGAGCTTGACCCTAACTCTAAGAAAGAAAATGTTTAACATGGACACTGACTTCCTTTCAAATCTATTCAAACTAACACATGAGAAGGAAGGAGAACAAAAGTACCTCTTTATTGACGTTTGTCCCTGCACGCTCTGAGTTGAGCTCCGATCCTTTGCTCCTCGNGATACCCATTCGGTTAAAGGGACGGGGTAGATAAAGCCAGATTTGAGAAGTTTTTCAACTTCTACCTTTATAGCTGCGATTTTCTTGGGATGAACCAGAAAAAGTTTTTGTCGAATGGGTTTCACGTCAGGGTAAGTTTTGATTTCGTGTATGATGATTGAAGGGTCAATCCCTGGCATTTCCTCATAGCCATGCGAAGACGTCACGGAATTCCTTGAACAAAGCGGTGTAAGACACTACTTCATTGGGTGTGAAATTAGCACCAAGGTGAATGTTTTCCACGACACCTTCTTTGATTGAGATGTCAATAACAATCGTAGTAGAGATGTTACCCATGTTCCCCTCAGAGAGAGTATCTTGTGTGAGGATGGGAGATTGAAAAGCACCGGAAACATCAGGAGGGAAGACAGAGCATATGTCTTGGTGAGGGTGGAAGAAAAGAGGATCGATGATGGTTGTCGTCCCAAGGAAGGTCGTCAATGTTGAGCATTTCCATAATCAATTCGCAGAAAGAAAAATGTGGGAAATGTAATCGACGACAGATGATAGGGAATCCAACCATGCGGGCATTGAGTAAGAATCATGTGCCAATGAATGTGACTCGTTGGGAGAGGGAGAGGCAGATTGAATAGCTACATATGAGGCCTCGGCTGGGCTAAGTGGCATAGCGTCATTGAGCACATCGAATTCCAAAGGACTAGGTACAATCCAAGGGTCAGATGATTCCAAGGATTGATAAGGCATAGTCGAGATCATATTGATGGCGACAATATGATGTGTGGTAGGTGGAAGTGGTTTAGGGAAAGTACCCATAAGGATAGAGTATTTCAATAAGCCAACACCAATGCTTTCATACGTAACTGGATGGTCTCCCAAAAAGGTAATGTTGTTGGTAGCAGGGATGCGAGCGCCGAGTGTACAGAAATCAAGTTGATCGATGGTGACAATTTTGCCTTGATGGGGGAATTGTACACACCGAAACACCGACGAGGTGATGATAGTAATAGCATAGAACCAAGTTCTTCCGAGTAATAGGTTGTAGTCGAGGGGAGCATCGACCACCTCGACGTCAATGGTAACAGTTTTGCTGCCCAATTGAACGGCTAAGGATTGTAATAACCAGTGAGGATGAAAACCTCATCCATCAAAAGCGCGTAACATCGTAGAAGATTTATTAAGGGCAGACAATTTTAAGCCTTTCCAACAAGCTAAGGACATGACACAAGTAGAGGCTCCCTCATCCAGGATAGTTCAGTGGATTTGTTGATTGTGCACAACATCAATTTGGAAGGCTAGCTGGTGGGAGAGTCGCGGTTGATGATCATCCAGATTAAACGTGAGGTTGTTTGATGACTCAGGATCAAAAGCACCGATAGAGGCTAAGAGAATTCTACGTTGGCTAGGACAGTGTTGTATAACTTTCAAGGCGGACATAGCGCATGGGGCTTGGGCCAAATATTCTACAATGTTGTAATTTTGGGCAGCCCGTGAATTAGGATTAAAAGTAGATTTCCATATGGTGCTCTTAGGAGGGTGTAAGATGGATTCAAAAGAAGGTTCTCAATCTGGAGTGGCCCGGATGGAGGGCTAACAGATAGAGGATTGATAGAGGATGGCAACGGGTCCGACGGAGAACCGTTAGCAATCCTTATTTTATCAGGTTTAACTGGCATGTCATATGTTGTAGAGCGAGTGGTTATATTAACCCCGTTAAACATGTAAATGTGGGCACTTGTCGAGGCCTCATCATGGGGTTGGTTGGAACTTCCCCCTGGCGTGGGGGTTTGGGAAACCAAAGATTGTTGTTGTGGAAAAGGCTGAGTGAGCACGGCGGGTTGTGAATTTCCCTTGAAACTTTTGGCCACTTCATCGCGATGTGGACAGTCTCGAGTGTAGTGATCGTCACCATAGATGAGACATGGGAATTTCGGTTTTCATTGTGGTTGTTTTCTGGCAGCAGGGGTTTGTGGTTGAGTTTTGGGTTGTTCATTGTTAATGTTTTTCTTTGGTTTGTTTCTCTCTTTCTTCTTGTCCCCAAGTTGGTGTGATGGGGTTTATTAGGCCGCATTCACCTCAGATACCTGAGTTTGAGGGGGGGTGGAAGAGGGTGCAGTCGAGCTGGGAGCAGGTCGTTGAATTGTTCCAGCCGACTGGGTAGAAGATTGGGTTTTGACGGAGCCAATAACTCCATCCGCGTGGGAAGTAGACGATGGTTTGGACGGATTGTTAGTGGCATGGGTAGCATTCGGTATCAACTCGTACAGAGTACCGGATTGTGAATAAACTAAGTCTAAGTACTGATCTCGGACAATGGCTTCTTCCTCGGTGACCACACCACCCATGGAAACATCACGAGCGATCTGGGGTAACAATGATTTCGTGAACCATTCCGCTAAAAATTGGTCGGGAATGACCGCTTTGATTAGCCTTCTTCGTCGTCTCCATTCATGAATATGATCGGAGATATGTATAGACGTTGTATGACGAAGGGAGGTTAATAGTTCGGTACCTGTCTCGTATCGAATGGGCAGTTGGAAGTGTGTGAGGAAGTACATGGTGAGGGAGTTGAAATCGTGAAAAGATGCGCATGGTAATTCAATATACCATTTCGCTGCGGAACCCGTAAGTGTTCGTTGGAAAAGGCGCAAACGAATAGAATCGTCCATGAGGGATTTGGATGAGCACCACAAATGGAAAGTCATCACGTGGTTGTTTGGGTCTTCTCCAGGCTTTCCATCAAATTTTGGGATGTCGGAAGGAAGTTTAGCTGGAATAGCTGGCCAAACCGGAGAATGATAAATAGGATCATTCATTAACCGAGACAAGTCTAGAAGGTCCAAGGTATCTAGAAAAGGTAGTTGTCAGTTAATCTGTGGGTAATGTTGGTGTGGCATGGGGACACCAGTGGGGCCAATAACTGGGTTATGTGGATAATTTTAATTAGTGGGCCCTCTTGTGTGAGGTTGGTTTTGACCAAGGTACATAGGATTTGAGGTGTTTTGAGAAGCATGTGTGAGCGGGGGATAACCAGATGGGTTTTGAGGGTTACAGGTTGGGTTTGGCACTTTTCCATAAGGAGGTTGTTGCGGAGTCTGAGAATTATGTCCTACCAAAAACTATGGGTTTCCTTGAAAAAGGACGTTCCACGGATTAGGTGCGGCAAACACATTTTGTCAGTGTGGTTGTTGGTAGACTCTGGATTGAGGTTGCGCCCCAGCATGAGGGTGTCCCCTGAATGGAATTTGTCCTCTGGTGGGAGGGTGCCCCCCGACTTGAGGTAGATTTCCCAGAATTTGAGAGCCAGACGTAAATGATTGACTGGTACCGTCGAGCGGATTAGGACCACCAAGATCGATCCCTCCGGGTTGTTGGATAGGTATGGAACTTCCCGGCATAAATTGAGTAGTAGTGGTTTGGGTATTAGTGGCAGTGGAATCATTCAATGCCCTGAACCCAAAAGGAAGTGTAGGTCTTGGTGTTATAGGTGTGCCAATCGTAGCTTGGTTGACCACCGCATTACCGGCAGGAATAGTCGGAATGTGAGGGACCATTGTAGAATGGGCCATCTGGAGGGGAAGAGTAGGCCTTGGACCAACAAACGGTATGTTCGGACCAATAGGTGGTGTGGCTGTAAAGGTGGTGGTACTGGTAAAATGGTTTAGGGGTACGGTGTAGGAGATGGGTGCATCGACACCTTCCCCTGTTCCATAAAGATCTCGCACCAAGCGTGGTGGACTTCGAACAATATCTGCGGTCCAAAAAGGGTCATCGGCTAAAGGGTTTTGATGGGACCCAGTTGGAATGTCAGAAGGATTGACAATGAAAAATTCACCAGCAGAATTCAATTGGAGGATACGTCGTTTATATCCCTCCGGAATGCGGTAAGCTTCCGGAGATTCTGAAATAATCCGAAAATTCTCCAAAGGAGTGGGAACTTCTTCCTGGGGAGTTGTAGTGTTTTGAACCTCGCTCTATTGAGGATATTGCTCCGTAGAATGATGGGGTAAAGGCGTGTTTCCTTCCATATTTTCTAGAGGAAGTCCCTGTAGCCTCCGCGAACGGCGTGGAGGGTCGATGTTGGTGAAAAAGAGTCAGCGAAAGAGATCTATGGCCAACTACCAAAAAGAAACAACATATGCTAATAGAAATCTAAGAATCACAACCAAGCAAACATGAACTTCTTTTGATGACCGTACTAGTTGATGATGAAATCCAACGTCATGTGATCAAGTCCAGAAGGGGCGGGGATAGGGTGGAATAGTTACAATGGTGACCTGCTTAATGGAATTATGCCTTGGTGCAAGCTTCCACGCATTAATTGTGGATTTACCCTCCAAGGAGCCCGAGTGAGTTTGACCAATGTCTGCTCCAGGTACAGTGAGAATTCCTATCACCGTCACCTTGTGTAAGACCCTAAATATTATGGCCACTAAGGTTACCAATTCGCAGTCAGCCCCTGGGCGGGAACAGTCGACAGTCTGATCCGAACGTATGGTATCGAGCCCGAAATCAACTAAAAGGCTTACATGCAGTAATTGTGGATTTACCTTGAAGTGATCCCCATAATATGATTCGACCACCACAATCAGTTAAACCATGGAGGGTTAGTCCCCGTAGCTCACCCAAATGTGACCTTGTGCGTAACCCCTGTGTGAGAGGGGGATCCCAGGCAGACTTATACGATGATTCTATTTGACTCGCCCTACCTCGAGATGCTATTGTTTGTTTTGGAAGCTTTGGAGAGTTATGCTCACAGCCTAATCCAAAGTACTAAGCCTAGTCTACTGTTGGTGGAGGACCCTAGAAAAGAAAAAGTTCTAGATAATTTTTAATTAGCATTGATTTTTATAGCTATTCTTTACTCAAAAAGGGGTGCATGGAAGTGAAACGAATGGAATTATGACTTAGTCCCAAAAATGCATAAAAAATGATAAGCATTCATTCCTTTTCGATGAACATCTATCTAAGGGAGAGAGAGAGAGTTCTTTTCACTAACAAGCACTAATAAGGAGTGTCCTCAAACAAGTTTTCTTCAATCAAATCCTGATGTGATGCTAAAACCTTTAAGATGCCTTATAACATGCACAATCATTCATGAAGATGCTTTTTTTTTTTTGTTTGCATATGAATAATGATCATTTCAACACAATGCTTGTTTTTCTAATTACCTTCTTGGATGAATGAAAATCAAACCAACATAAGAAAAAGTCATACAAAAAATACACCCTTTCATTGCAATCAAAATGAAAAGTGAAAGAAAAGAAACAATAAAAAAGAAAAAAAACTTCAAACCCAAAAGAAAAAGTTGAAGAACAATGATCTTGACTAAAATCAATATGAATAGATCTGTAGGCCTTTGATGACCTTCACCAGGGTTTTTTACTCAGTTAAACAGAGAGAAAGACAATGCATGGGTCTTGGACTCCAAACAACAGAAAAACTCAATATCAATAGTGAAGGAGGCTACAAAATCCAAATACTAAGATGTTCATTCTTCAAAAAGACAGATGTCAAGGCTGGAAGGGAAGAAGCATTGGCTCACAAGGTTACCCAGCAGGAGAGACATAGAGGCAAAACCCAGAAAAGGAAATTCTGGAAGGTTTATTAGATAAAGGAGGGCTAGAGCTCTATTGCCAAAGGCAAGGAGTGTTATAGCACTCTGTGCAAGGCTATTAGGGAGCGTTGGTTCTCTATTAACACAAGGACATGAGCACTAGGTTCTAAAACTCCCAAAAAATGTCAAAATTTCAAAAATTGCAGTTCAATTTTGACAATTGAGCTGAGTATGATGGGTTAGGGAGCCAATCAGCTCATGAAACCAATCAAAAGAGAAGTGGACCAGGTCTGAAACAATCAAGGGGTAGAACTAGGTCAATGAGGAGAAATCAAAACAAGAAGTTTCGATTTGAGGCTATCTCCCCAGCGGAGTCTTCAGTTTCTGTTGTAGGAAAATCTCCCTGCGGACAGGTAGATTGCCTCAAAGAGCTTGACCCTAACTCTAAGAAAGAAAATGTTTAACATGGACACTGACTTCCTTTCAAATCTATTCAAACTAACACATGAGAAGGAAGGAGAACAAAAGTACCTCTTTATTGACGTTTGTCCCTGCACGCTCTGAGTTGAGCTCCGATCCTTTGCTCCTCGNCACCAACGCTCCCTAGACTGATATAGGGGAGCGCTCACCCCTAAAACCTTTGATCAAAAGCTTTGTTCAGGTGTTAAGAGTTCCTTGACTTCAGTTAACCAGTTCTCCTTCTCCAAACCCAGTGTATGAGGTGTTTTAAGTGCCTCCTTAGTGTCATCATTAAGGCAGTATGCTTGAACAACGTTTGCGACACTTATGAACAACTTGTGACACTTGCAAAAGTTTTAAGGAAGATGCGACACTTATGACAATTGAGAGGAATATGCGACACTTATCCAGTTGAGTAAATTTGATGTGTAACAATTTGTACCTTGAAGGGGGTGGCGCCTCCATTCAAAGAAGATGGGTCGCCTGTTGGTAGTCGCCGAAGAATTTGCACGAAACTATCCATCATCTCGTTCCTCTATTACGTGAGGGATTCCTCAATCAACAGTTTGAAAGGATCTCCTACCCTGTCATATTTATTTTCTCCTGCCATGGGAGGTCGCTTGGGCATGCGAGAGCTTCTTTCCTCAAGAGAAACAAGCTCGAGACCCAACTCTTTGTACTCCACCCTCGTTAGGGACATGCATTAAGATGACAAGGAGAAGACTGCTCTGATACCACTGATCCAGATTTTATGAGTAGAACGAAATGAATATAGATTATTAATAGGTTCTTAACACAAAATAACAAAGATATAGTAAAACTAGTTTTCTATTCAATAACAAAATAAGTTGAAACTGTAAAGTGCAACAGAAACAAGCTTGTTGGAATGGTGACGGCTTATCTTTGAGAAGAGATGTGATAGCAGTGCGCATTCACAAGAATAAGGTTACAATGAGGCTCTGAAGGAATTTTTACAATAAAAAGGAATGCCAAAATCCCTAGACATCCAAAAACCTAACCCTAGGAGATGAAGTGCCAAAAGTCATGTGGGCCCTATTTGGGTAAGTTAGTACATCAACTTCTCGGGGTCGTAACTTTTGCATACGATCTCCATTTTAGGCATGTGATAGCCCGTTGGAAAGGTATCATCGAGGAGATTTATTTTGGGGGATCGATCATGCCTTTCTCTATTATTGAGGAGCTCGATCCTGAAAAACCTTCATTTAGGCCCTCAAAATGGCCCCGGAAGTTAAAACTGCTAAAAATAGTAAATTGCCAAAATTGTAAAAAAATAGTTTTGAGCCAGTTGGAAAAGGTGGGTGGCCACCAGTATCTATATGAATCATGGCTTCTCCATCACTCCTATTTTTTGTCCCTACTCCTTGGGTTTTAAATCTCCCTACTTTCCCCTCTATTGTTATGTGTAGACCTATTGGTTGTGAAGAGGGAATATTTTTCTTTTGTGTAATGTTGATCTCCGCTTGAGGGTTCACTGGAGGAATCTCAGTGTTTGTGGCCCAGATTTGTGATGATGTGGCAGTGTTTGACATGAGGAATTGATATTTCTACCCTTATGATAGATTTGGAAGTAAATTTATTCGTATATTGTGCTTCCTTGATCCTCTTTATCCTCTTTAGGAACTCCTCATAGTTCAATCCTCTCCTCTTGACTTTTTCTAGGTACTCTTCACTTGAATAGGGCCATTACATGGCTAAAAAAAAACAGTGGCTTGCAATGATATTATTTGGTTGATGCATATTGAAGTGTTCCTATCCAAATATATATAATATTATCTTCTCTACTTGTATTAGTATGTATATGGAATTTGGTAATCCATATGGTAATATACCAATTGGATATATTGGGCAATGTTTCTTGATATGGGATCTCCTTGATCACCAATCTATCTAGGATGTTCCTGGTTAAGGTATCATGTGATTTAGTAGATCCATAGACTCTAACACATGTTGGTGTTGGTGTCTCATCCAAGGAATGATCTCCCATAGTTTCCAAGACTTTGAGTATGTCCTCAAATATCTTGGAGCACTTTCTACCAAAGAATAATTCATATAACAAGGTCAAAAAGTGATCATAAATTCCTCCATATTTTCAAGAATATTTATTTTCAGGCCAAGATGGAAGAAAAGATAACTCCACACTTGGTGTATTTTGAATTAGTATGATAGGTGCATATATACATAAATAAATGACTCTTCGTATTCCCCAACAGGTGACCGTTCCTATCACCATTACAATGTCTCAAGTGAATTGTCTTGGCCTCTACATGATATCAAATCATGTGATACTTTGTGTTGATGTGATTTTTTTTATTATGGAATATAGGATTCTTGGCAAACTTTATTGCAGAAGTATTGTCAACTAGGAGAGGAGTAGAATTCACTTGTTTCTTCTACAAATATTCAATTATTTTCCTTAGCCACACAATATTCTTTATCACTTCTGCAGTTGTTACACATCAAAATTCCTCACTTCGAAAATGTCTCATTTTCATTGTCGCAAGTGTTGCAAGTGTCACAAAAGTCATATTTTTGTTCCGCATGTCTTGCATTGCGGAAGACATCATAAGAACACCTGGTACATCCTCTAAGACTTGTTAGAAGAGGAAAACATGTCATTTGGAAAATTTTACAAACTTCTATCTTGAATAATAATCATCTTAAACGAATTTTTGGAGATCATTGCCCCCCTACCCACATGTAGGAAGTGCTAGTGCTCCTTGTCCTCATAGCAGGGAGCATTATGGCACTCAGTTTCCATATTTAAGGGAGCATCGATCTGTTGAGAGAACCTTGGGAAGAATCCCCCTTGTCTCTAAGGACATCTAAGAATCATCTGAGTTAGTTTGGCTCGAATCCAAGCTAAAGGTTGGATCTAAGGGAAATCCCATAACTGATGGAGTCATATCCTCAACTTATTCCAAGAATAGATAAGGTGATTGAGCCTCTCAAAGCCTATATAAGGAGGAATTCTCATGGTGAAAAGGGGGGAATATTAGTGAAAAATATTTTCATTATGATCGTGGATCTTTTGAGAAAGGGGTTGGACAAGGAGGACTTGGTGAAGTTGCTACATCTGCATCTACAGATTGTAAGCACCTAGTTATGTTCTCATTAATATATATGCTTGGCATGTTTCCTTCAAGTTTGTGTATATTTTCATGGGCTTGTCTCTTCTTGATAAATCTAGTTTAAACTAATCTTGGTAGAATAGGAAGCATGTATTGTCTTTGTTGTCTATCGAATTGTAGAACTCATTAAAAAGCTCAAATATCAAGTTCAATCTAGAGCGAGCAAGGACAAACATCAAAAAAAGGTACTCATGTTTTCTTCCTCTTTTCCTTTGACTAGTTTAGTTACATTTAAAGGAATGTCAATGTTAAATGTTAGCATTTTTCTGTCTTGTTCATAGGGATCTAGGATCCAAGAGGACATTCACCCGTCCGTAGGGGAATTTTCCTACAAAAAAAATTGGCGACTCCACTGGGGATCGAAGATTTCAGTTTTGGTTTCTTTCCTTGGTATTTTATTAGCCTTTTCTCGTCTTCAGATCCTACTCACTGTCATTTTCCTCTTTTATACATGTGTTGTTAGTCCTAAAGTCATCTTACATAGGTTGATGTTTAAGCCTTCCCAATTTTTTGTTTTCTGGGTTTTCTCTTTTTCATTCCCAGAAATCAGTGCCCTCCTTCCCTTACATCTAGAGCATTGATTTCAGTATTGGCACTCCCCTACAGTAATTTAGGGAGCGTTGTAGCGCTCTGGTGCTTATACAACTAAAGCATCGATTTTTCCCTCTGTTGAAAAATTGTTGGATATCTGTGCTCGGTGTGATTTTTTAGATTTTTCTCTTGCTCAGGACTTTTTCTATCGGCTTGTGTCTTCTATAAAACTTGCAATGTATTTCTTTCTAAGATTTTTTTTGGTGTTTGTTTGTATTTTTAAGATATTTCCTTGTTTTAAAATCACTCTTCCTCTTTCATATTTTGAGTTCATTTTTTATACTTTCTCATTCATCTAATCATTTGAAAGTTGTTACAAGGAAGTCCAGAGATCTTTGTATTGTTCCATTTGGTATTTGATTTGTATCTTTCCAAGCAAATTTTCTTGTTTGAGTTTTGGCTTTCTTTTCGAAAAGTTTATATTTGTTTTTGCTTCTTGTTTGATCGTTGTGAGAGTATTCTTTTTGTTTATATGATACTTTCTTCCAATTGTCTAAAATTGCAAATAGTGAGATATGATTGAAATAAGAAGCTTTGAAATAAGGTTCATATTTAAGCAAAGAGATATTTTTCATGATTGGATTTTGGATATTAGAATCAATTTCTAAATAGCTTAGCATTGAATTGGATTCTTGTTGAAAGCAATTGCATGACAATTTTCTACATTTTTGTGTTTGATAGTGAAAGAAAGACAATTCTTCTCCTTACCATCAATAGAAGTTCATTGAAAGAAACAATTTCTTATCATTTTTATTTTTCTTCTTTGGGATTCAAGTCATAATATCATCAGTTTCACTCTCATTCACCTCTAAGTAAAGAACAACCAAAAAAATCAATGTTAATTAAAATTAATCTAGAAACTTTTTCTTTTTAGATTCTTCCACCAACATTAGACTAGGATTAGCGCTTTGGATAAGGCTGTGAGTAAAACTCTCCAAATCATTCAAAACAAACTTAGCATCTTGTGATAGGGAGAGAATATCCAATTTTTGTATAAGCATATATGGGATCCCCCTCTCACACAGGGGTTACGCACAAGGTCATGTTTGAGAGAGCAACGAAGATTATCCCTCTACAGTTTAACCATTCGTAGTAGTAAGATCGTATATTTGGGGTTCTTCTTGAGGTTCAACAATTTTCATTTGGTCTCGGTGCTTCATGAATTCTGAATCTATTCAGGGTCCTCTAGAGTTCTACCGGTCCACTTGTCCTCAATTATCTTGAAGGATTTTGGACTGGACTGTTGATTGTACCCGCCCAGAGGCTGATTGTGAGTTGGTGTATTTAGTATCCATAATATTTAGGGTTTTTACACAAGGTGAAGGTGAAGGGAATTCTTCATCATACCTGGAACAGACGGTGGTCAAACTCACTCGGGCTCCTTGGAGGGTAAATCCATGATTACTATGTGCAATCTTACACCAAGGCGTAAGTTCGTTAAGAAGCTCGTCATCATAATTATTCCACCCACTCATATCCTATCCCCTTCTCAATTTGATCATGTGATGTTGGATTTCATCACTAACTAGTATGATCATTGAGAGAAGGTTTTGTTTGCTTGTTTGTTCTTCTAGATTTTTTAGCGTGTGTTGTTTTTTTCATAATATTTTCAAGATTGAGCCTGTATATGATAAAGGTCTTCATAGATCACGTAGGATTCAAGGGTTGCCTCTAGAAGAAGGCTACGAACCCTTACCTCCTAATTCACCATAATACATTTACCATGAAGAGGTAGAAAATCACTCTGAAGCTGGGAGCATTGTTACTCCTTTGTTATAAAATTCAGAAAGAGCCTTGGTTACAGTTGGGGATCCCTCTCCTCATACTACACATGTGTAAGAATCTCATATTAAACACTCCCAATTCGATTGGAATCGTTCGGTAATATTATAGAAGAAGAAGTCCCTTGTTTTCCATTGAGACTAGTTATCGAGACATATATGGGATCCACATAACCAATTTTTAATGATGAGTTTAGGACCCGTGTTCGGCCTACTGATGCAGTAGATCCACATCAGACAGCTACTCGTTCTGTATGGAGGACTCCATCGGGACATGATCTTTATGAAAATTTTGTATTTATTCACCAACCTCTTGATCCTCATGACCCTCTTGTCGCTGAGGCAGGACCATCCAATGAGCCTATTGATCATCCCATCGAACAGGTCATCGATATTGCTACTACATCAACAAAAGTTCACCTCAATGCTATATTCATCACTCCTCATCACACACAAGGTACTTCAATCATCACTCCCAATGTTACACCTTTTCACAGTACATCTCATCGTGTTCCACAAGATCCTATTGGAACACCTTTACATCAAAGAATGCAGACCCTTTCCAGACACCTAAAACCAACTATGAGAGATATCCTGACTGAGGGGGAACCACCGTCTAGTGTAATTACTCCTCCTAGAGGACAACCATCCTTTAGTGGGCCTACCCCTCATGGGGGACAACCACCTTTACACGTTCCTTCAGGGGGACAACCCCGCTTTACTGGTCAAACCTCATTTGTGAATCAGCCTATGGTAGGGGGAAAACCCTCTTTTTCTGGAAACCCTTCAAAATGTCGGGGAGTACCTCAAGGAGGTACATTTAATAAACCTTACCATGGGGGGAAATCATACCATAACCCACAAGGAGGACTATCAAATCTTGTTCCTTCCGGATTATATTTTTGACAACCTTATCCAGGTGTTCCAAATCCCACCTGGGGTCCTTAAGGACAACAACCATATCCTCCCCAAGGGTCTACTATTTACCCTCCCCAAGGATCTACTGTTTAGCCTCCTCAGGGATAAATTGTTTACCCTCCTCAAGGGAAAACTATTTATCCCCCACAAGCAAATCAACCGGCTTATACTCCTCAGAATCAACATGGTTTCATCCCACTCATGAACGTTCCTCAACAAAAATCAAATCCTACCTATATTGGTCAACAAAAACCATATATGGGAGGGCCTACTGGATACAATTATCCACCTCAACCATTTTATGGACCCATTAGTGTCCCTATTCCACATCAGTGTCACCCTCAAGTTAACCAAAAACTACCTTTTCTAGCCACACTAGATCTACCAGATTTGTCTCAGTTGAAAAATGATCCCATATTGCATTTTCCTTTTTGGCTAGTAATTCCTACTAAATTACCTTCTKACATCCTTAAATTTGATGGTAAACCTGGGGAAGACCCAAACAACCGTGTGATGGAATTCCATTTATGGTGTTCATCAAACTCATTAATAGATGRTTCTATACGTTTGTGTCTCTTCCAGCGCACACTCATGGGCTMTGTGGCCAAATGGTACATTGAACTTCAACGTGGTTCCTTTCAAGATTTCAACTCCCTAGCTATGGATTTTCTCATGCATTTTCAATTACCCATCTGTTATGAGACGGGTACTGAAMTTTTAACCTCCCTTCATCAAATGAACTTCGTGCACATCTCTGATCACATTCATGAATGGAGACRACGACGAAGGTTGATTAAAGYGACCATTCCTAACCAGTTATTGGCAGAGTGGTTTACTAAATCTTTTTTACCCCTGATGGGTGGTGTAGTCACTGAGGAAGAAGCCATTGCCCGATCTCAGTACTTAGAGTTGATTCCAAATGCTACCCATACTCCTACCAATCCATACAAAATTACTTCCATGACACATGTGTATGGAGTTATCGGTACGGTCAAAACCCAATATTCATCAGAATCAACCGGAACAGCTAATTTCTATGTTTCTTCATTACCGATTTGACTTCACTCTCCTCTACCTCCCTCCCGACTCAAATTTATGAGGTGAATGGAATTCAATTTGCCTCTTCACCACAATCCATGGGTAAGAAGAAAACCAAAAATAAACCCAATAATAATAATAATAATAATGAACATCCCAAAAAACAAACTCCACCACCTATTGTTGAAAAGAAACCACAATGAAAACTGAAATTCCCATGTATTATTTGTGGTGAAGATCGTTTCACCTGAGACTGTCCACATCGTGACGAAGATGCAAAACTTTTAAAAGGGAATTCCCAACCCGCCATGTTAACACAACCTTTTCTTCAGCAACAATCCATGGTTGCTCAAGCACTTTCCCCTCCTTCATGGGGCAGTTCTAGCCATCCTCCTAGTGATGAATCCTCGACGAGTGCTCATATTTATATGTTTAATGGGATCGATTTAACCACTCACACCACCACGTATGAAACACTGGTTAAACCTGATAAAGAAAAGGTCACTAACAGTACCCTACTAGATCCATCTTCTGCCTCCATTATTCCTCCATCTGGGTCACTTCAGATAGAGAAACCTACTTTCGACTCTATTTTACGCCCTCCAATGAACATTATTCACAAGTCCACTTTTAATCCTAGTTTACCTGTCGCCCAAAACTACAATACTGTTGAATATTTGGCTCAAGCACTGTGTGCCATGTCTGCTCTTGAAGTTATATAGCATTTCCCAAGTAAACGTAGAATGCTCTTGGCTACCATTAGCACCATTGATCTTGAGTCGTCAAATAATATCATGTTTAACCTCGACAACTTCAAGTCATGACTTTATCACCATATTTATTTTCAAATTGATGTGGTTGTTCATAACCAACACATTCACTGCACCATATTGGATGAGGGAGCTTCCACTTGTGTCATTTAGTTAGCTTGTTGGGAAGGATTAAAATCACCTATGCTTAACCAATCTCTTACAATGTTATGAGCATTCAATGGGTGAGATTTTCGTCCTCACGGATTCTTGCAGTCCTTATTCGTTCAGTTGGGGGGTAAGATCGTCTATGTCGATGGAGAGGTAGTCGATTCTCCCCTTCATTAAAAATTGTTATTAGGAAGAAGTTGGTTCTATGCCATGACTATCATCTCTTCATCGGTGTTTCGATGTGTACAATTCCCTCATCAAGGTAAAGTTTTCACTATCAACCAGTTAAATTATTGCACACTTGATGATTGCACTCCTGCCACCAACAATATTCCTTTCTTGGGAGATAGTAATATCACTTATGAAAGTGTTGGTGTAGGTATTTTAAAATATTCTTCCCTTATGGGTACTTTCCCTGCACCACTTCCTCCCACCACACAACATATTTCCACAATCAATATGATTTTGACTATGGCTTATCAGTCTTTAGAATCATCTGATCCTTGGGTTGTGTCTAGTCTGTTAGAATTT
>JZKD02S2168577.1:16316-27360 GCA_000966675.3 Picea glauca | reverse complement strand
GGTTTCGCATATCAGGATTTCGCAACTGGCGAATACGAGGGAACTTGCCCTTGGGTTTCCCGGGTGCCGAAACGCCAAAAACCTGAGAGAACCACTCTCTCTTATACAAGGTTTCTAGACTCAGATCACATGATCCTTCAGCGGGTTCTTGGGTAATTATCCATAGGCTTGGTGACCTAACTAAAAAGCCTTCCTAAATCACCGAGCTATGAACTTTGCGACAGGGGTGAAGTAAAATCATGGGTTTACTAAAACGGTAGTCTTTTCAAGGAACTCACTCCAGGTCTGGAATGCGAGGGAACTTCCCGAAAGGAGGTGCCTTTGGGGAATCAAACTAGGGCATAGTGTGAGTCAAGTAAATGGGAAAAATCTCAAGGGGACGGACTCATAATCTAAACTTATTCATTATATACATAAACCAATTATGGTCATATAAGTATAAGCATGCATCCATTATTTTTGATCAAAACACTAGGCAAACACTTCTATACAGAACCATTTATGAGTGTACAAACATGAGCATGTGTCTAGGATATTCAATTCAAGATACAAGATATAAACACTTATCAGAAAACACCAGGTGTGACGCGACTGTTGAGAGGGGTGCTCATTTCCACCCAACCGTAGGCTCAGTAACTCCGAACGGATTTACTACCAGCCACCCCCGAGCTAGACCACGATGCTCAAGATTCAGTCTCCTACTTCCAACTCAACAGAAGTCAAGGACGAAGGTTACTATCCTTCTCCTCTATTCATAACTCCCTGTATTTCCAGAGCTCCTCTGGTTTTCTTCTGCAACCCCTGTTGCGCGCATCCTCTTCTCCCTTCCTTACCACACTTCCTCTCTTGCCTTTTCTCTCCAATATTGTGTGTGGCACGAATTTCCCCATTCGTGGTCAGGTCTGGGAGCTGTTATGGATGGACGGTTCACCCCCATCCCCTCATTAACTCTTGAGGAGCCTCCCCACCTACCAATCTGACGGGAAATCCATTCTAGGGTCAAAGAGTTGCTTTGATCTTTGAGCAAGTAAAAACCAGTACGGTACTGGCCCAATGGAAGTTAACGCAACCATTCCAGGTCCCTTCCACCACCTCTCATTATCCATCGTGGTCTCTTTTAGCACATCCCCCTCCCAGCAGTCATGCAACACATAATCATAACATAATTTACATTCATCGACCTTTTATACAAAGATCCGTCAAATCAAACATTTACATCTTTGAGTTTGTCATAGTTCTTGGCCAATACAGTTATTTTTACAGACTGGGGGAAACAAGGTGTTACAATTCCCTCCCCCTTAAAGGAACATCATCCTCGATGTTCTATCTATCAATATGATGTGTATGTACAGAAGTAAACAAAATCGGATATGCATGTTTCATGGCATCTTCCATTTCCCACGTAGCCTCATCTGGGCCAAAATGTTTCCACTACACCTTGACCTGTGCAATGGTTCAGTTCCTGAGTGGGGTTTCCTTTCTGTCTAGTATGCATTGAGGTTATGGCAGCAATTTTCCCTCCAGTTCCACCTGGATCACAGACTAGTCAATTATATGATTAGAATCGTGTACATATTTCTTCAATAATGAAACATGGAAAACATTATGTTCTTTTACTGTGGGAGGAAGTGCTAGTCTATAGGCTACAGGTACCACTCTATCTAGAACTTCAAAGGGTCCAAAATATCAAGGTGCCAACTTGGCACAAGATCCCATCCTCAGGGAACTCTTACTAGGCCTAACTTTGAGATATACATGGTCTACCATCTTGAATTCTCTTGGAGTTCTCTTTCGGTCGACGTAACTTTTCTGTCTATTATGGGCGACCTTTAGATTTTGTTTTATCTGAATCACTTGTTGTTCCATTTCTTTCAGCATGTCGGGTCCAATAGTAATTATGTTTACTGGGTTACTCCAACTAACTGGAGTGTTGCACGGCCTACCATAGAGGACTTCGAAAGGACTCATCTTCAAGGATTCTTGGTAGCCATTATTGTAGGCAAATTCCACCAATGGCAGGTAATCTTCCCACTTTTTAGGTTGATGCATTACATGCATTCTTAGCATGTCTTATAATTTTTGGTTCACTCTTTCCGTCTGTCCATCGGTTTGAGGATGATAGGCTGTGCTAAACAATAATTTGGTCTCTAGACCAGCCATCAAGGATTTCCAAAAGTTGGAAGTAAATTTCGTGTCTCTGTCAGACATGATCTTTTTAGGAATACCATGTAGTTTGAATATTTCCTTCATGAATATGTTGGCGATATCTACTGCCTTGCAAGTCGATTTGACGAGGATAAAATGGGCGGACTTGCTCAATTTATCCACCACTACCATGATGGCATCATTCTGTTTGGTCGATGTTGGTAATCCGGTGATGAAGTCCATGGAAATGGTTTCCCATTTCCATTTCGGGATTGGTAAAGGTTGTAATAATCCTGTTGGGTGTCGGTGTTCTGCTTTAATCTGTTGGCATTCTATGCACTTAGATAAATAGTTAGCTATGTCTTTCTTGAACCTAGGCCAATAGAATTGTTTCCTAGTGGCAGTGATCATCTTCTGATATCCTGGGTGACCAGTATATGGTCTTTTATGTAGTTCATCCATTATAAACCTCTTCAAGTCGTCACAATCTGGAATATACAATCTGTTTCTGTAAGTTAGCAGACCTCCATCTATCATCTGGTAGCCTTCATATTTTATCCTTGCGGGTTCTTGCTCCAGGTACGAGGTCACGGTCTGGAAGAATTTCTTATGCATTTCTGACTCTTTCTTTGACATTCGTCTCGCAGGTGCTCACCGCTACCAGGTGAATTGTTTTCATACTTCTGCTAAGGGCACCGGCCACCTTATTTTCCTTTCCTTTCACATGTTTGATTTCAAAATCAAACTCACTAAGGAGGGCCATCCACCTAGCCTGTATGGCATTGAGCTTGGGTTGGTCAAACAGATATCGCAATCCACAGTGGTTTGTCCTGAGCACAAATTTCCTTCCCATGAGGTAATGCCTCCACATTTTCAAGGCATACACTATGGAGGCCAGCTCTAGATCATGGGTCACATAGTTGGCTTCATGCTCATTCAATTTTCGGGATTCATAGCAGACTACACTTCCTCCTTGTATAAGGACTCCTCCGATCCCTTCCTTACAGGCATCTGTGCACACGAGGAAGTCGTTTTCGGGATCAGGGATCTTCAGCACTGGTGCATGGGTCAGAAGGTGTTTCAGGGATTGAAATCTTTCTTCACATTCTTGTGTCCACGTGAATTTAGCTCCCTTCTTCTGGAGGGCAGTGATTGGACAACCAATCTTTGAGAATCCTTTTATAAATCTCCTATAGTATCCTACTAAGCCCATAAAGGATCTGATATCTGAAAGGTCATGTGGGGTAGGCCATTCCATGATAGACCTGATCTTGTCAGGGTCTACTGCTACTCCCTCTTCAGATATGACATGGCCCAAGTAATGTATTTTCTTATGGAAAAAGTCACACTTGCTAAATTTGGCATAGATTTGATGTTCTCTTAGCACTTGAAGCACAAGTCTAAGATGTTCCTCATGTTTCTCTCTATTCTTGGAGTAAATTAATATATCGTCAATAAAAACCAGTACAAATTTGTCTAGGAATTTGCTGAGCACATTGTTCATTAAGCACATAAAAGTGGCAGGAGCATTGGTCAATCCAAATGGTACTACCACAAACTCATAGTGACCATATCTCGTCCTCAAGGTAGTTTTTTGGATGTCTTCACCCTTGATTCAGACTTGATAGTATCCATATCTCAAGTCAATCTTTGAGAAGATGGAAGCACCTCCCAATTGATCGAACATGTCATCGATCCTGGGTAAGGGGTACTTGTTCTTTATGGTTACCTTATTGAGTTGTCTATAATCTATGCATAGTCGGAGGGTGCCATCTTTCTTCTTCACAAACAGGACCGGTGCTCCCCATGGAGACACGCTGGGCCGGATATAGCCTTTGTCCATCATTTCTTTTAGTTGTAGTTTAAGCTCAACTATCTCAGGTGTGCTCATCCTATAGGGTGTCCTAGACACTGGCACCGCTCCTGGTGCAAGTTCTATCAAGAAGTCAATATCCCTTCTCAGAGGTAAACCCAGTACCTCTTCCGGAAATACATCTCTATATTCTCTTAATGTGGGGTGATCTTCGAGGTTGGGTTTGTCATCTTCAACTGATTCCAACACCTGTATCGCATATAGTGGACACCCCTTTCTACAATACTTTTTCATTTGAAGAGCTGATATTCGTCTCACCGAGATAGGTTTTTGGATCCCTTGAAGGGTTATCCTTCTTCCTTCTTCACTTACACATTCTAAGGTTTTATGGTAACAGTTTATTCTGGCTTTATATGTGGCTAGCCAGTCCATACCAATCAACAGGTCATACGATCCTAGGGGTAATACGTTAAGGGTTGCTTGGATGGGGAATTCACCCATAGTGAATTGGCAAGATGGTATGACCTCCATTACTTTTATTTTGGTGCCGGTGGCTAACTGTACCAACCATGGCTTGGCATGTTTATGTGGTTGTAATTTACACTTATCAATAGCCTTAGGGGTTATATAACTCAAATTTGAACCAAGGTCAATTAGAATAGACACTAGATGGTTGGTGATCATACCTTTCATCTCCACCACTGAAGCTTGGTGGTCAGCTTGTTTATTATCCAAGGCTGCATAAATTTGCGGCACGCTCTTGGCCACATCATTGACGGTGGTAGCTTCTTGAACATAGTAAATTCTTTAACTATTCTGTTGTCGGTGCAGGCAGTCCCTCAGTAGATGTTCTTCTCCACAACCCCAACATTTCAAGGGTTTTTTCTTCAGGTTATCAATCTTTCCAGGGATAGATCCAAAAGGTTTATTTATGCTTTGGGAAGGGAAATTCTGCTGGTGTACACTTCGGGTTGGGAAGCTCATCCTTGAGTCCTTTTTATAGTTTTTAAATCTTGGGGATTTAAACCCCTTTTTCTGGAATCCTGAACTATTCTTCTGCTTCCAGCCTTCACGAGGTTTTGTCCGATGCCCAAGCTGTTCATAACAATATCTTGCCTTTCGGATAATGTCTTCTAGGGTCTTTGACTCATCAAACTCAATCATGTTCTGATAGTCCTTAGGTAGTCCACTAATGAATCGTTGCACCTTTGTCTTTTCTGCTTTTATATAGGGTACATACCTCAGCAACTCGAGGAATCTGCTGACATATTCCTCTATGGTGCGTTGCCCCAGCTTGAGTTCATAGAATTCTTTAGTCTTTTTGTCGAAATACTTTTCCGACAGATACTTCTTCCTGAAGTATTTCTCAAATTGTTCCCAAGATAGGTCTTCTTAGTGAATCCCTTTGACGTTCTTAAGGTCTTCCCACCAAATGGAAGCCTTCCCATTCAGGTTGAAAGTGGCTACTCAGGCCTTCAAGTTTTCCGAGAAGTCATGGACTCTGAAATGCTTCTTTAGTCCAAGCAGTCAAGCCTCCGCTTCCTCTCCCTTCTTTATTCCACCGTCGAAAGAGGGTGGTTTGGCCTTCTTGAATTCTTCGAGATTATGATCTTTGGAATGATTTTGTTTCTTCCGTTTTCTTCGGGAATAAGAACTAGTCCTACTACTAGAAGATCCCTCCGAGTCACCAGTTTCCTTTCCAGAGGAATCGTTCGACTCTTGTCCCTTATCTCTGGGGTGGACCTTTCTCGAGGTGCTCCTCCCAGTGTGGCCACTTAAAGGACCACGTTTCCGCATCCCCGGTGGGCTTCGATTTCTTTTTGTCTGTCGTTGGTCCGCGTGACTGGTGTCAGGTCCATGCTGCAATTGTCTTTGTATGTCGGATAAACTCTGTAGCAAGACTGCATTAATTTCCATTTGCTTCTCTTGCTCTTTTATCAACCTCTCATTGTCGGCCTTGCAGCTCCGTAATTCAACCATGAGGCTTCTCACAGTCTCAGCTAGATCTGGAGGGGTCTCTACCGCTCTCTTTTCGTCAGACTCTTCGTCTCTATTGTGGGAGCCATCCCCCACTTCATGGTGTGTCACCATTCTATGCATCTGCAGTTTCCTGTGGCTGATCATCCGCTTGTTGTGCAAGAAAAACACTTGTTGTTAGTCAACATTATATTCATTCACAATCAATGCATAATTCATATTTTTCAAATGCATACACACAATAGGAATTTTCATTCTTAACTTCAGCTTTTAATAAAAGGGGTTAAGGTAGAGAGTTACTCATTTTAAGAGTACTTCAAATGGAGTTTCTACGCAACTCGTTCATGAGCCCAAGCAGGCCAAGTGTTATAACCATGCTCTGATACCAATTTGTCACACACCCACTACGACAACTAAGAATTTTTTTTATTTTTTTTTGTGTCTTTTCTTCGAGGGACAGAATCACCGAATTTCTATGGGGCCTAGCGCAGAGCATCCCTTCCCTTATCCTCCTCCATGTGATCGTTGGCTATGACCACAGGCCTTACCAAAAAGGCGCTTCCGGCTTTCACAATTCGGGAAATCGCGATGCAAGCGTTCTCCTGTTTTCTATCTTTTGAAATACCGAAAACCGAAAGGGTCTAACAGATCCTTAGCTCCTCCCTTGGGTTGCTTTTCATACCGTCGGTCCTATGAACTGGTGCTATTCCTTCAAATGCTTTCGAGGTTACGCGATTCGGGGAATCGCGATGCAAGCGTTCCTCCTTTCCCTTTCAAATCCTCGGAACCCGAAAGCTTGGTATCATCTAGATCTATGGTCCAGATCGTCGATTTGATCAATGGCCTGGATTAAATTCTGACATTCTACCTTTTGGGATTTCTAGCGAGGTCTTCACTCCCATTCCTCTGATGTCCAGAACCCTGGTGGCCTTAGATCTTCGCCACGTGTCCCTACAAATGGGCGGTCCAGATTCTTTCGTTACTCCTCCTTCCTACCACAAGACCCTGTCCGGTGACCTAGGGCTCATTCACAGAGCGCATCGGGGTTTCGCATACCGGGATTTCGTGACTGGCGAAGACGAGGGGTCTTGCCCTTGGGTTTCCCGAGTGCCGAAACGCTGAAACCTATTCACGCTAAACCGATTCAGGGTTTCGCATATCGAGATTTCGTGACTGGCGAATATGAGGGAACTTGCCCTTGGGTTTCCCGGGTGCTAAAACACCGAAACCTATTCACGCTAAACCGATTCGGGGTTTCGCATATCAGGATTTCGCGACTGGCGAATACGAGAGAACTTTCCCTTGGGTTTCCTGGGTGTCGAAACGCTGAAACGCCAAAACCTATTCACGCTAAACCAATTCGAGGTTTCGCATATCGGGATTTCGCGACTGGAAAATACGAGGGAACTTCCCCTTGGGTTTCCCGGGTGCCGAAACGCCGAAACCTATTCATGCTAAACCGATTCGGGGTTTCGCATATCGAAATTTCGCGACTGGCGAATACGAGGGAACTTGCCCTTGGGTTTCCTGGGTGCCGAAACGCCGAAACACCAAAACCTATTCACGCTAAACTGATTCGGGGTTTCGCATATCGGGATTTCGCAACTGGCGAATACGAGGGAACTTTCCCTTGGGTTTCCCGAGTGCCGAAACGCCGAAACCTATTCACGCTAAACCGATTTGGGTTTTGCATATCGGGATTTCACGACTAGCGAATACGAGGGAACATTCCCTTGGGTTTCCCGGGTGTCGAAACACCGAAAACCTGAGAGAACCACTCTCTCTTGTACAAGGTTTCCAGACCCAGATCACATGATCCTTCAATGGGTTCTTGGGTAATTATCCCTAGGCTTGGTGACCTGATTGAAAATCCTTTCTAAATCACCGAGCTATGAACTCTGTGACACGGGTGAAGTAAACTCGTGGGTTTACTAAAACGATAGTCTTTCCAAGGAACTCACTCCGGCTCTGGAATGCGAGGGAACTTCCCAGAAGGAGGTGCCTTCGGGAAATCAAACCAGGGCATAGTGTGAGTCAAGTAAATGGGACAAATCTCAAGGAGATGGACTCGTAATCTGAACTTATTCATTTTATACATAAATCGATTATGGTCATATAAGTATAAGCATGCATCCATTATTTCCGATCAAAACACTAGGCAAACACTTCTATACAGAAACCATTTATGAGTGTACAAACATGAGCATGCATCCAGGATATTCAATTCAAGATACAAAATATAAACACTTATCAGAAAACACCAGGTGTGACGCAACTGTTGAGAGGGGTGCTCGTTCCCACCCAACCGTAGGCTCAGTGACTCCGAACGGATTTACCACCAGCCACCCCCGATCTAGACCAAGATGTTGGAGATTCAGTCTCCTACTTCCAGCTCAATGGAAGTCAAGGACGAAGGTTACTCTCCTTCTCCTTTGTTCAGAACTCCCTATATTTCCAGAGCTCCTCCGGTTTTCTTCCGTGATCCCTGTCGCGTGCGTCCTCCTTTCCCTTCCCTTACCACACTTCCTCTCTTGCCTTTTCTCTGCAAGATTGTGTGTGGCGTGAATTTCCCCATCCATGGTCAGGTTTGGGAGCTGTTACGGATGGACGGTTCACCCCCATCCCCTCATTAACTCTTGAGGAGCCTCCCCACCTACCAATCTGACGAGAAATCCATTCCAGGGTCAAAGAGTTGCTTTGATCTTTGAGCAAGTAAAAACCAGTATGGTATGGGCCCGGTGGAAGTTAACAGAACCATTCTAGGTCCCTTCCACCACCTCTCATTAGCCATCGTGGTCTCTTTTAGCACATCCCTCTCCCAAAAGTCATGCAACACATAATCATAACATAATTTACATTCATTGACCTTTTATACAAAGGTCCGTCAAATCAAACATTCACATCTTTGAGTTTGCCATAGTTCTTGGCCAATATAGTTATTTTTACAGACTGGGGGAAACAGGGTGTTACATATAATATAATGTAAAATATTGTATTATCTTCCTTATATTAAAGAAGACGAACTCTCCAAACCACTTCAAGGGAGCAACCTCCAATGGATGTCGAAACACATTCAAGACAATAAGATTCAATGGTACATGATGACTCCATCCTTATTTATAGCTATCCTAGCCCAATGACCTAGCTAGCCTTATCTAATGATTATGGCCACATTACATAAGTACTAGCACACATCATGACTATCATGTGCATAAATTTGTATGCATCCACTAGAAGACAAATGTGCATCCACACCTATTATTAATAGCAACCATCCTAAATGTACTATTAGGCCTTTATTACATCACCATGGAGGATCATAACATGAAACATAGTAGGGAAATGATGGATGGAAACCCATTAACATAGTAGTGGAGTCTACACAAGATGGTTGGGGGCTACCTCCTATAGATTGTGATGCCCTACCACCCAATGCAATCACGATTTTGAAAACAATGTAATTTATGTTTACATTGCACAATAACATTGTTGTGCCATTTTATATGCCAATTTTGTCTGAGCTCATGAGGGATCCTATCAAATTGGCTACAAGAAATATTAGTGTAATTTGTTTTTAGATGTGAACTATTTGGGGCAAATGGAATCTAATAGATTCTCTTAACCGAGCTAATATGGTTAGTATAAACAAAAAAATCTTACAATTTAAATTAACTTTATCCACAATATGCACATTTACATTAAGAATATGGAACAAATTGTATCCCCAAACAATCCATAAATTTCCATCTCCCAATGAAACCTTTTAACCATTCTCTATGCCAAAAAAATATCAAATTTAAACAACTTTGTATTACTTTTATTGTAGTCAATATTGACCCCAGATGGGGTGATATCAAGATGCCATTTGTTGCATGAGTGGCAAGATTGCAGTCATATGGGAAGTGGGATTGATGGAAGGGAACAAAGAGGTTTTCTCTCTCATTCAATTTCTTCATTATATGACACCACCTGATCTAGAGTTGATGGGCAAGCCTAAGTAATGATAATGGATTTGTACAAAGGAAATCGACGATTGGAGGTGGGTTTGGGGGATTTTAAAGGCTTATACCAGAAGTAATGGTTCTCTCTCTAAGATGAGGAATCCAACTCTTTATTTATGAAACCTTGTTGTCATCTATTCTCTAATAGAGATGAAACCCGATAACATTGGTGAGGGAGAAACTTTGTTTGTTAATGGAGGTTATGGGATCAAAATACTTGCTTCCCCTTGAGGGTGAGAGGAGAAAGAGAAGGGTAAGGTAAAAGGGGAACAAAGGATTGATAGTCCTAGTCCTAAGAGAACTCGAGGTCAATTGAGAAAGAGACCACTCCCTTTTTAGTGTCCCTACAATGAGGACTACCAACAAGTTCACTCAAATGGCCTCAAAGGTAAATTTGTGGTTTGTCCCCTTCCCTATTAAATCAAGCTCTCTAGTTCTACTAGCAAGGATGGGCTCATTTCAAACTTCCCTAACCATATCGTTCAATAAGTTTATCGCGCTAGAGCCCGAGTCAACACTCAAATGGCAAAGGATGAGGACTACCTCCAATGCATCCATCCTAGAACTAGGGCATACCAAAGATAGACAAACCATCTTCACTAGAACCTCAGCCCTCTTCTAGGCCATCAAAGAATTCATTGCTATGCTCTTAGGTCACGCTAAGAATGGATATATTGTTCATAGCAACAAGATAATGAACCAAATGGATATCCTCTAAGATTAAACAAGTTATTGTGAATATTAAGAAGAACATTCACCAAATTTAGACCACTCTATTAGGCCTACAAAATGAGGACAAGGATGATCACTTGGCGGAGTCCGTCATTGCTAGTGACTCTAAATGGAAACCTAGGCTACTATTGTTTTCTCTTTTCTTGGTTTCTTTTGCTTTTATGCTTTGCCACGAGAACTATATATGGCTTTTATTTCCATAGTGCATATTAAATTGGATAGATTGAACAACATAATTTTGTTAACTAGAGATCTCCTTTTACTCTTAATATTTATTATTAAAAGGAGCGATTTTCAATGTTATGGCTCTGACTTGGAGCATTGTTTATACTTGCTATCCTCTAGTTTATTCTTGCTATCCTCTAGTTTATTCTCA
>JZKD02S2168555.1:0-28898 GCA_000966675.3 Picea glauca | reverse complement strand
CCTTGGTACTTCATTTTAATTAAAAATTTAACAAAATTCACTTTCCTTCATCTCATTATTCCACAATTAAGCATGGGTTCTCTTACTCCACAAAACGTCTTCCCGTGAGGGCTTTGACCATAAGGTGACCACTTTGGAGTTCGTCCATATTTACTTCTTATCAACCATGAAAAAACAATAATGAGTCATATTTAAATCAAACAATATTGGGTCCATTTCCCAAACCTTTGTGCTACGGGGCTTTATTCAAGGGTTGACATCAATGAAAACCAACCTTAATCAACATATATCGTATTTTTTTTGCTGAACTTTCAATCTCCCCCAGAGTTGGATAAATCAAAATTCAGATAATTAAAGTTAAGAGCATTAAAGTACTGCATTGTTGATCAGACCCTATTCTGGAAATACCCTAACGATTTTCTATTGAGGTGTGATGATGAAAAATAAGCTAAACAAATTTCTCATGATCTGCATCATGGTGTCTGTGGAGGCCATCATCATTGGAAGGCTACTTCCTTCAAGATTCTTAGGGCAGAATATTACTGGCCAGTTCTATTCTCAGATTTTTTTCTCAGGTCAGGGCATGCGAACCCTGTCAGAAATTTGCTGGAAAGCATAAACTTATATCTTTGCCTCTGAAACCAATCATCACCCATGGACCATTTCAACAATGGGGATTGGACTTCATTGGAGAGATTAATCTGTCATATTCAGGACAACATAGATAGATTCTTACAGCCACAAATTATTTTATGAAGTGGATCGAAGCAATTCTGACTCAGAATACAACAGACAAGGTAATCATGGAATTTCTAGAAGGATATATTTTTTCCAGGTTTGGCTGTCCTAAAAAACTGGTCACTGATAATGCACATGCTTTTAAATCGAATTCCATGATTTAATTATGCAATAAGTAAAGTATCAAACTGGTTCATTCTACTCCCTACTACTCCCAAGGGAACGAATTGGAAGAATCTTCCAATAAGACTCTGATAAGGATTATCAAAAAACTAATGGCAGAAAATAAAAAATCATGGGATTCCAAGTTAAAGTTTTCCCTTTGGGCTGATCGTATAAGGAACAAGAAGTCTATTGGGACATATCCTTTCCAGATAATATATGGGACATAAGCTATTCTTCCAACTCAATTGGGCCTGCCAGTTTTAAAGTTTCTACAAGAAGAGTTAGAAGAACCCAATGATATCCAAAGGAGAATTTTTCAGATGATTGAAGTTCAGAAGGTCAGAGAACAGGTGAATTAGAAAGCTGTTTCTCACCAGAGAAAAGTCAAGGCTACATTCGATAAGGGAACTAAGAAAGATATTTTCAATGAGGGAGATTTGGTGTTAAGATGGGATGCTAGGAGAGAGGATAAAGAAAAACATGGTAAGTTCGATAACCTATGGTATGGTGCTTTCAGAATAGCCAAGGTAATGAACAATAACACTTTTCTCCTCCATAATTTAGACAACACAGAAACTTTTGGGGCCCCAGTGAATGGGAGGTTCTTGAAGCACTATTTTCTCTAATGACTCATCAGGTTTTCAGTTAGTACAATAGGTTTTATTTTCAATAAAGAATCCATATACCCAATGGACTTGTTTTTACAGTTATGCTGAGAATAAAAGACTGACAGATGCAGGGAGATCAGTGAATCAGAGATAAAGGAAAAGGAATTGGTCTATATTTCTTGGAGTTTATTATAAAAAATCCATCCCTAGAAGGATCCAGTGTTAGTCTTTAATTTTTTCTTTTGATTTTGTGAGAAACCCTAATCCCAAACCCTTCCTACTTGCACTTCATTATCCGCTTCCATTTGATTTTAATCATTGTTTTTATCTTTTTATGGTTTGCATTTCATCTTTTTTGACGCAGACCCCCAATCCTCGGGCCGAGATCCGCACAAGATCGTTCTAATTCTCCTCTGAGTTGGATTGACTCTTCAATTTCCCTACTGGAAATTCTCAACACACATAAGAGTGTATCCACAGGTACTTCCTGAAAAAACCGCCATGTCCAACTTAACTCCAGGCGTGAGCCTTAAACTTCCATACAACCACGACTTGGTCCTTGCGCAAGCGCCTTTCGCAACTCGCATGTTTGCGGGTCGAAGACCCTCGAATTTTCTTCACCAAACACCGATACCTGAGATGCGATGGGATATGTCTCCTCCTTGTTAGCGCCATCCACGTGTAACCTCCAGTTAGGGATAAGCATTAACCTCACTTGCAACTCGCGAGTTCGCAAGTTGAAGGGTTGAACCTCCAGGCCCTTTTTTTACGAAACTCCGAGAAGATTTGACTCCTTCAAAACTTCTCACAGCTCACAACTTTGTGAGTTGGTTTGTTGATCCTTTGTGCTCCTTTCTTACGAGAACTCGAAGCATGAGAAGTCAACAGGGTGTTGACTCCCTTCAAGGCGACGGGTGTCCACCTGTCAACCACGCGGTCCCCACTTGATGGACGTGCCATGTGTTCGCCCGAGACCTCGAATATTGGCCCTTCACAACTTCTACAATCGAAACTGATTCCTTCCAACCTATGAAACCTCGATATGCGATACAGGAAAGAGGTTCTGATCCAACGGTCGTTCCTACTTCTCGCTACTCAGGAGTTCACGCAACCAAAGGATTTGGTCTGACCTCCGAACTCATGAACCCCGAGTTTGAAAGAATGATCCAACTGTCGACGGTCTTCGTTGATTCTTGACACTAGAGTGGTGGGTTCGTCCAACTCCTAGCCACCCTGCAACTTCATTGGATTTTACGGTCCCCGCAACTTCGCGAGTTCTCCATAAGGAATTCTGACCGTTCAATTCCTTCCTCTGAATATTTGGTCCAAATTGACTCGGCATTCTTTCTCTGGGACTTAACTTTTGCATGATGATTTCTCTTCCTATCTTCCTTTGAAGTGTTTTGATCTGCGTTTCCCTTTGAAGTGTTCAAAGGTGTTACCCCTCCTGAGCTTTCACTTCCAACTTAAGGCTTCCAAAAGGAATTCTGCTCACACTCCTTGCGGAAACCTTTCAAATAACCTCTGGTTATTTGAGTCCTCGACTCTGTGCACTCTTTGCAACAACAGTCCTTCGATCCTTCCCTTAGTTGATAAGCCCTAAGACTTCCAATAGCCTGCACACTCCTTGCACGACTATGTGCTTTACCTACACTTCAGCTGATATGAGAGCAATGGTATCCCTCCTAAGCTTTCTGAGATAAAATTCAGAACCCTTGTCAATGCACACCTTGCAGACGTTTCACTGCACTCCTTGCAGGAAATCTCTCAAGAAGAGAAACAATTGAATCTCATTCTGCTCCTCTCTCAGACTTCATATTCTTAACACGAAATCACACATTCAACACATCATTGAAACAAATGCATAAACAGAGAGAGTAAAACAACTGTAAACATACCATTCCACAAAGGTAAATAGTAAGCATCATAACACCATGAAAGTTGAGTCAAAGCTTCATATATTAACTCAATTTCTTCTGTACATGGGTTCTTCTCTACAGCTCTCTGCTATAGCTCTCAATGATGATAATGTTACAATAGATACAACAATACAAGAGTGAGGGTGTCTATATCCGTTTTCCCTCCTACACTTCTAAACTGTCTAATCTCTTATTTCCAATCTACCTACTTTACATTAAGCAGACTTAAATGCCTATTACATTTGATAGATGAGAGTAATCTCTCCATATCTGTTCCTATCTTCAAAACATAAATTCAAGTACGCTCCTCCTAACTATTACATTAATGCTTTTTGGTTTCAAAATTCAAAACGGTCTTCATAAAAACGTGCCCCTTTTCTTCATCCGTGCGTCGAGCTATTTCTTTGGCTAGGCGCGTGCCTTAGCTTTGTTCGATGCTCCTGCATCATACTCGCTCGCTTGAAAATTTTCATGAAATCCTGTTCATGAGCTCTTGCACGGTCTATCCATGCTTATGAATTTTTTCTTCATCTTCCCAACTAGCATCTTCAACTAGATGTCCCTTCCATTTGACCAAGTATTCAAAATACTCTTTTCTCCTGGTCTTTCTGCTAATCCTCTTGTTAATTATTCTTTCCATCTATGTATTTTCAGCTACAGGCATTTGTTTTGTCCATTGGACCTCTTTCTGTTTCTCCTCTACTCCTGCTTCTTTAGCTTTATAAGGGTACAAATCTGAAACATTGAATATCAGTGAGATTCCGATCCCTTTGGGTAATTCAATCTCATATGCATTTGCCCCAAATTTGTTTATGACCTTGCACGGTCCAATCTTTTTCATCTTCAATTTGTTATATGTTCCCCTTGGGAACCTTTCTTTTCTCAGATGTGCAAGTGCTAGATCACCAAATTCAAATTGAAGTTCTCGCCTGTGTTGATCTTCTCTCCACTTTTATTCTTGACTCGAACTTTGCAATTGCTCCTTAATTTGGCTGTGAAGCTCCTTCATTCCTTCTACAAAGTCCTCTGCACTGGAAATCCTGAATTCATTTTGTTCCAAATCTTTCAATTCATAAACTCCGCTTGGATGCATTCCATATACAATCTGGAATGGACTCTATCCTGTTCTTCTGTTGAGTGAATCATTGCAAGCGAATTCCACATGTGGCAGAATGTGATCCCACTGACTGTGGTGTTTAGTGACTAAGATCCTCAAAAAATCTCCCAAGATCCTATTTACGACCTCTATCTGTCCATCTGTCTGAGGATGATACGCTGAGCTGAAAGACAAACTTGTCCCCAAATTTTTCCATAAGGTCCTCCAGAAATGTCCCATGAACTTGGTATCTCGATCATAAACAATACTCTTTGGCAAGCCGTGAAGTCTGACGACTTCCTTGAAAAACAAGTTTGCAATATGAGTTGCGTTGCTGGTTTTCTAGCATGGTATGAAATGTGCCATCTTTTAAAATCTGTCGACTACCACAAATATCGAATCATAGCCTCTCTATGTTCTTGGTAGTCCCGATATTAAATCCATGCTCACTGTGTCCCACGACCTTTCAGGTATGGGCAATGGTTGGTATAACCCCATGTTCTGCCTTTTTCCCTTCGTGTGCTGACAAATTTTGCATCTATCCACAGATTTCTTAACATCTGTCCTCATCCCTGGCCAAAAATATGAGCCATTCAACTTTTAGAATGTCTTGTCATGACCGAAGTGTCCGGCCAATCCTCCACTGTGTTTTTCCTTCAACAGGTTCTCCCTCATGGAGCATTTTGGAATACATAGCTGATTGCCTCGGAATAATAACCCATCCTGGATCATATAATCGGTCCATTTGCTTCTATCCTTGATAAATGGACTCTCAGATGCCTCATACACTTCCTTAAAATATAGATCATTCTTATACATTTATTTGAGGTTATCAAAACCCAAAGTCTTGACTCTGAATTCCTGCATAAGAAAACATTTTCTGCTCAAAGCATCAACAACTTTGTTAGCAGTTCCAGAAATATGCTTAATAACAAAAGTAAAATTTTGCATGAATGCAACCCATTTAACATGTTTTTGGTTCAACTTCTCCTGTTGAGTCATGAATTGCAAAGCGTGATTATCACTGTACAAAACAAACTCTCTAGGAACCAAATAATGTCTCCATTTCTTTAGTGCTTGTATGACTGCATAGAATTCTTTGTCATATGTTGAGTACTTAATCTTTGCTTCATTCATTTTTTCACTGAAGTATGCGATCAGTCTGTCATCTTGGCTCAAGACTGCTCCAATTGCAAATCCACTTGCGTCACACTTGACCTGGAATGTCTTGCTGAAATATGGAAAAACCAGAATTGGTTGCTTAGTGATCTTCTTCTTCAACATATTGAATCTCTTCTCTGCTTCTTCTTTCCAATGAAAAGACTTGTGTCTTTTCTTCACCGTATCCATCATTGGTGCACTAATTCCACTGAAGTTTCAGATGAATTTCCTGTAGAAGCTATCCAAACCATGGAAGCTTCGTACTTCAAACACACTCTTTGACGATGGCCAATTCTTAATTGCATCTACCTTTTCTGGATCCATTCTCAACTCATTTGCAGAGATAACAAAACCCAAATAGATGAGTTTGGTCCTCATAAATGACGATTTCCTAATATTAATCAACAATTTCTCTTGCTGTAATCTTCTCATTACTGCAGCTAAATGCTTTAGGTGTTCTGCTTCAGTCTTGTATAAAATTAATATATCATCAAGATATACAATGACGAATTTCCCTATGAAATCCTTCAGGACTTCGTTCATCAATCTCATGAAAGTACTGGGTGCATTTGTTAAGCCAAATGGCATGACAAGCCATTCATACAACCCCTCATTCATCTTGAATGCTGTCTTCCATTCACCACCTTCTCTCATTCGAATTTGATGATACTCGCTTTTCAAATCAATCTTCGAAAAAAACTTAGCTCTACTCAAGCAATCCATCAAGTCGTCCATCCTTGGAAATTGAAATCTATATCTGATGGTAATCTTATTGATCGCCCTTGAGTCTGTACACATTCTCCAGCCTCCATATTTCTTTGGGATGAGCACTGTCGGAACAATGCATGGACTCAAGCTCTCCCGAATCAATCCTTTGTCCATTAAGTCTTGGACCTGTCTCTTAACTTCTTCATTTTCCTACGGCGTCAAACTATACGCTGCTTTGTTCGATAAGATGGCTCCATGTATAAGATCAATATGATGGCTTATAATTCTGATAGGTGGCAATGAACACGGTAGTTCGTCCACTACTGTATCAACAAACTCTTCCAACAATTCCTGGATTTCTTCTGGTAAATCATCTATCCTTGTACTAGTCAAAACAATTTTGGGTTTCCTGACCACAATGAATTGTGTGTCTTCCTTCTTCTTAACCTCATTAAGAAGTTCCTTCCCACTCATGAGAAGTACATTGTTTCTCATCTCTATTTTCACCTCTTGGTTTTTAATCAGCAACAACATGTGCATCCTCCCATTCTTCTCTGGGGTGTACGTGTTCTTTCTCCCATCATGAATCACGTTCCTGTCATATTTCCATAGTCTACCCAACAATAGATGACAAACATCCATGGGAATGACATCACACCATATTTCATCTTTATATCCTCCTATTTTAAATCCAACCAAACACTGTTTAGTGACATTTACCTGATGTCCTTTTTGTAGCCACGAAACTTGGTATGGGATTGGATGTTCAACAGTCTCCAACTCCAACTTTTCTACCATCTTTGTAGATACAAGGTTGTCTGTGCTACCGTTGTCCACTATGACCTTGCATACCCTATCCTTAGTCTTGCAAGCAATCTGAAACAGACTATTTCTTTGGGCTGGGTTCTCTGCCTCCTTCTCTGGCTACAAGAGAAATTTCCTCATCATCAAGGATCTTTCACCCTCAGCGTCTTCTGCCTCAACATTCCATCCTTGAGCTTCTGCAATGTGAGTTTCACCACCATATTTCTTCTTATCTGGAAACTCATAGTATTTATGTCCTATTTTTCCATAGACAAAACATTTTACTTCACCACCTCTGCCTCTTCCTCTTCCTCTAGCTCGAGGAAAAGTATTTCTATCGACATACTACCCTCTCTGTGAGATTCCTCCTCTCTCATGTTGAGTCTAAGGTTTCTTTCCCTCTTCTTTAGGTTTTTAGGTTCTGTCTTGGGCAATTGTTTTGCCTCTAGCTTGAATTCTACCTCGGCCTCTTTGAACTTGCTTTCGGCTCAGCTTCTCTTCAGCTTTCAGAGCCATCTGATAAGAATCTTCCATAGTTCGAATGGTCATCATGCTCATCTCATATTGAATGTCATATTGCAGACCATTCATGTACCTGACAACTTTTTCATCATCGCTTTCTCGATGACCTGCCCTGATGTTTATCTCATAGAATTCTTCAGTGTATTCTTTCATTGACATCAACTTCTGTCTCAAATTATGCATCCTCCGAAACAGATTGATTTGATAATCCTTGGGTATAAATTTGGCTTTCATCTTTGCAACCATTCTATCCCAACTTTTGATTTTCTGCTTGCCCTTGCAGCGTCTGTCATCCTGTAGTTCATCCCACCATAGTGCTACATGCCCTTTAAGTCTAGTGACGACATGTTTGACCTTCTTGTCTTCCTCGACATCCTCATAGTCGAAGTATTTGTCTAGAGCTCTAATCCAATCTAGAAGCTCTTCAACATCTAAGTTTCCCTCATACATGGGAATCTCCATTTTTTCTTTGGCACCTATCCTTACAATAACCTTGAATAGGCATTCATTTGCAACATCTTCGATTGCTACTTCTTCTCCTTCATTTCCAGCTTCATTTTCACTTTCAGCTTCGCTGATATACCCAACGTCGACTGTGCGCCTCTGTGCTGTCTCCATGGCATCAAGCCTAGCACGTAATCCACGCATTTCTCTTTCCACTGCTAGATCAGGCATTGGCATTGGCCTGTCTCTTCTTCTCGGAGGCATGGTCGAGAAATTTTTCTCCCTTCTCCCTACTATATAAAGAAAAGAATTCATTTTGTTCTCTGATACTACAACTGACGCAGACCCCCAACCCTCAGGCCGAGATCCGCACAGGATCGTTCTAATTCTCCTCTGAGTCGGATTGACTCTTCAATTTCCCTACTGGAAATTCTCAACACACACAAGAGTGTATCCACATGTCCTTCCTGAAAAACCCACCCTGTTCAACTTAACTCCAAGTGTGAGCCTTACACTTCCATACGACCACGACCTAGTCCTTGCGCAAGCGCCTTTCGCAACTCGCGTGTTCGCAGGTTGAAGACCCTCAACTTTTCTTCACCAAACGCCGATACCCAAGATGCGATGGGATATGGCTCCTCCTTGTTAGCGCCCTCCACTCGTAACCGTTGGCTAGGGCTAAGAAATAACCTCACTCGCAACTCACGATTTGAAGGGTTGAACCTCCGGGCCCTTCTTTTACGAAACTCTGAGATGCAAAAGTCAGAGAAGATTTGACTCCTTCATCACTTCTCATGGCTCGCAACTTCGCGAGTTGGTTTTTTGAGCCTTTGTGCTCCTTTCTTATGAGAACCCGAAGCACGAGAAGTCAATAGGGTGTTGAATCCCTTCCAGGTGACGGGTGTCCACCTGTCAACCACGCAGTCCCCACTTGATGGATGCACCACGTGTTCACCTGAGACCTCAGCTCTGGGCCCTTCGCGACTTCTGCAATAAAAAATGATTCCTTCCAACCTCCGAAACCCCGATACGCGATACAACGAAGAGGTTCTGATCCAACGGTCGCTACTACTCGCTACTCGGGAGTTCACGCAACCAAAGGATTTGGTCTGCCCTCCGAACTCACG
Source organism: Picea glauca (assembly GCA_000966675.3). NCBI lineage: Eukaryota > Viridiplantae > Streptophyta > Pinopsida > Pinales > Pinaceae > Picea > Picea glauca. The sequence continues at coordinate 19,606 of JZKD02S2168555.1, read as the reverse complement.
AACCCCGAGTTCGAAAGAATGATCCAATGGTCGATGGTATTCGTTGATTCTTGACACTAGAGTGGTGGGTTGGTCCAACTCCTAACCACCTTGCAGCTTCACTAGATTCTACGGTCTGTGCAACTTCGTGAGTTCTCCACGGAGAATTTTGACTGTTCGATTCCTTCCTCTGGGACTTAAATTCTCTGGGACTTAACTTCTGCACGATGATTTCACTTCCTATCTTCCTTTGAAGTGTTTCGATCTCTGTTTCCCTTTGAAGTGTTCAAAGGTGTTACCCCTCCTGATATTTCAGTTCCAACTCAAGGCTTCCAAAAGGAATTCTGCTCGTACTCCTTGTGGAAACCTTTCAAATAACCTCTGGTTATTTGAGTCCTCGACTCTGTGAACTCTTTGCAAAAACAATCCTTCAATCCTTCCCTTCGTTGATAAGTCCTAATACTTCCAACAACCTGCACACTCCATGCATGACTATGTGCTTTATCTGCACTTCAGCTGATATGAGAGAAACGATATCCCTCCTGAGCTTTCTGAGATAAAACTCAGAACCCTTGTCAACGCACACCTTGTGGACGTTTCACTGCACGCCTTGCAGGAACTCTCTCAGGAAGAGAAACAATTGAAACTCATTCTTCTCCTCTCTTAGACTTCATATGCTTAACATGAAATCACACATTCAACACAACATTGAAACAAATGCATAAACAGAGAGAGTAAAAAAACTATAAACATACCATTCCACAAAGGTAAACAATAAGCATCATAACACCATGAAAGTTGAGTCAAAGCTTCATATATTAACTCAATTGCTTATGTTCATGGGTTCTTCTCTACAGCTCTCTGCTACAACTCTCAATGATGATAATGTTACAATAGATACAACAATACAAGAGTGAGGGTGTCTATATCCGTTTTCCCTCCTACACTTCTAAACTGTCTAATCTCTTAATTCCAATCTACCTACTTTACATTAAGCAGACTTAAATGCCTATTACATATGATAGATGAGAGTAATCTCTCCAGATCTTTTCCTATTTTCAAAACATAAATGCAAGTACGCTCCTCCTAACTATTACATTAATGCTTTTTGGTTTCAAAATTCAAAACGGTCTTCATAAAAATGTGCCCCTTTTCTTCATTCGCGCGTCGAGCTATTTCTTTGGCTAGGTGCGTGCCTTGGATTTGTTCGATGCTCCTGCATCATTTTTGAATAATTTATTTAAGTTTGGAGTTGTAAGACATGGTTTTAAATGATGTGTCACTTTATATGCATGTTTGAGCTTTACAAATTCAAATTATGCTAAGTCATTAATAGCGATACTGGAATAGCATTATTCCCGTAGCACAAAGATAATCATGCCTTAATATGCACCTGTCACCAAGATTTTGTTATGATGACACAAATCATGGTTTGAGAGTTCTCATGTGTCCCACAATAGCTTTAGAATCATTTTGTGATTCAAACCATTACATGATCGGATTGCTCTGTACTCGCAAATGAACCATTTCAAATCGTCCAATTCTCAACGATCATTATATTGAACCTGTCATTCTATGTCTGATTTTGCTGAATTTTAGGTGCAGGTACTTGCTCAAAAGAACAGTTATATACTAACAGATTGAAGGTGGCAAATTTAGAATCTGAATTGTGCCAGTTATAGCATTGTGTTTTGATGGTGCCTAAGAGGAGCGGACATGTAGTCATATTATAACCCGAGGGTGTTGAACTCCTCGAAGCTTATCCTCATATGGCTCAAAGGTTCAGAGATGCCGGGCGGTTTCAATTCCTTACCACTTTTCAAGGTTACGATAGTTGAAGAAAGAAAAGGCACAAATAGAACAATGGAATGCTCGTCAGAAAGAATGGATTCAAGGTTTCAAAAAGAAGAAAAAAGAGCAAAGGGCGTTGCTCAAAGAACTCAGAGAAATAAAATTCAGACTCTATTGGCACAATGTCGTGCTTACCAAAAATCGCAAACAAAAAAATGCTAAAGCTATTGTTGTGATTATATCCTAAAGGTTTCATGAATATTGCTACAATCATAATTTTGATGTTTTCCAGGAAATATGGCAGTGTCTACTTGTTTTTGGCCTGTGAAATGAAAAGACCTCGAACTGTATGACTAGATCAAACTAATCCCTATTTTGTAGAATCAAATGTAATGCTGGAAAGATCATACAATATCAAACTGTTGATCAATGATCTATTTTTGGATTGTAAAAGATTTTTTTGAGCTAACTTCCCTAGTAGATAGATACTATTTAGATCTAGTCATTAAAAGTACACTATATGATAGGATCTGGAGGTTTTATGGATAGTTTAAATAGGTAGAGGAAAGACTGTGTTGAGGTCGAAAAATTGGAGATCCAAAGGACTTATTATGAAAACTCCTTGTAAGGAATTATTATTCTATTTGACACTTAATAGCGAAGGCATATGGATGGTTAGACACTCTTTTCTACTCGGTTTTCTTTCTTCATGCTTGAATTCATTATTCAGATTACAATGCTTTTGTTTCTTGATTGTTAATTAATACAGTGAAAAATTTACTSTGGAAATTATTTTCAAGTTTTGATATCAAGCTGATTGTCTTGTTCCTTTATGATATTCCGAGACAAGGATTTATGTGAATTTGACAAATTGGAAGCYTCCTCCTCTCTTTTATTATGGTCTAATTCATCTATGTGACTACCTTTTAACCAKTCAATAGGATATGCTATGTTCTAATTGTGATTTTCATGTTATGCTATACTCTTGAGCYAGTTTTCAACCACCTTACCCCCAAAACCAAATCATTAAAACCTTTAAAACACTTTGCAATAAATTGATGATGCCATAGCTCGCACCCTCTCACAGTCAGTGCAACTTTAGGGAATAACAATGGTTTTGAGATGTATAAGTGTTATGTTTTAGGGTATTCTTGTATTTTGGGTCTTCAACTCGGTGTGAAGATCGACTCTGCAGCTGGGTGCGCAGGGATAGGAAGTAAAGAGGAAGAGAGAGAAGGATATGCAGATGAGTGTGGTAGATAGAACTGTATGTCTTCATCTATTCTATCAATAAAAATAGTTCTGTGGACATATCCCTAGGGAGAGGGTGAACCACATAAAATCTTGTTGTTCCATGTGGTTTATGATTTATTATTTACTACCTTTTATACTATTATTGCACTGTTATTTTTCCTGTTGAATCTAAGAAGAGATAACTTACTTCATGAAGTTACGCATAATACTGTTAAGAATCTCTGGGCTATTTTGTGTTGTTGTTTTGGAATCATCTTGCATTTCCTCTGGCTATAGACAACTGTGTCCTGCAACCCCCCTATTGCTACTTCAGGTGAGACTACATCTGCTTCGCAGGTTTTGTCGTAAGGGCTAGTAGCTAGGGTTTGGTTGTGCGCTGTTAGAGTTGAACCCTGGGTCTGCCCCTGTGCCAAAAAATGGTTCCATTGTCGAGACCATGAAATTCTTGAGGGAATATCAAGGTGGTTTCCATCGAAGACAAAAATTCAGAATTGGATAGAAGAACAAGAAAGAGACTTCGCCGAAGCTCAGAACACAAACCCTAGCATTAGTATAGAAGAGTGGTTGGGAAGGTACATATTTATTGATATGCACGAGATTTTCTTTGCAGGAGTTCATCAAGAGTTGTATGAGTGGTTAGCCAGAATATCAGACACTCAGTTTGAAATCAAATCTAGACCACCTGTGGATTGGACATTGACACTGATTAAGAAATTCAAGAAAGTTGATACTGTTGTGTCAAGGGCAATGGATCTCTGTTTTGACAACACTATTGGAAGGTACATTACTAAATTTGATATCGACATAGTGGAATCATATAGTCAAGCAGAGAGGTATTTCTTTAAGGGACCTAGAGGAAAGTTTCTACACTTTTTGAAGTTGAAGATTAAGATGCTATTGCATGAGAAGAATATCTTGAAGATACAGTAATCAGTTGGATTTTAAAGCTAATATTCAAGAATTCAGACAATGACAGTGACACAGAGGCTGGACACATGCATAGTGGGAGATCATTCATAAATATTCCTCTTGTGAACCTATTTAAGCAGAGTTATGAGACATTAGAACAAGACAAAGGATTCTATAGTGGAGAAGAATAAGATAAATCAGACGAAGAATATTTAGAGTTCACAAGGGTAGAGGAAGTAGAGACTGAAGAACCTCGTCGAGAAGAACCAAGAACTTTAGGTACTGCACCTACTGTCGAATTAAGTATTGCTACTCCTCTTGTTGTTTTATCATCACCAAGTAACCAGATTAACCAGAGTAGCTAGAGAAATTAGAGCACTCAGAGTACTATCACAAGAATTTTAGTACAGACTCAGTCGAGAAACCAAGGAAAATCAATGGCAGATGAAATGAGGTTACCTATTTTCAGAGGAGATGGATTTGAGGATCCTAACCAACATTGATTCTTATGTGAAGCTGTATGGAGCATTAAGCAAGTCATCGATGAAGTTGTTAAGAGATCTCAGTTTAGTACTACCTTGAGGGACCGTGCACTAAGCTAGTATATGAAGTTTGTTACAAAATCTGTACAACCTAAAGTGCTGAATGACATTAAGAATATGTCGAGTGCAGAGTTCAAGAATCTTAAGTCAGATTCGTAGTGCATTACAGAGTTAAAGGAAATCAAGCATAAGGTGACTGAACCTGTTTGGGTATTTGATCAGAGGTTTAATACCTTGACAGGCCATTTTAGTTTTCAGATTCCAAATGAACAACATAAGGAGTGGTTCATCGTTGCCCTCCTTCCACACATTAGAGTTCCTCTAATGCAATAGAAGGCCGCTTTGTAGGCTGAAGCATTGGATATTTCCATGAAACTAGAAGTAGTCCGTGTAGGAGAATCCAGTCCAAGTATGAGTCAAATCTTGAATCAATTAACTAGTTTATCTTTACAGGTTGAAGACATGAAGAAAGATAGATGAAAAGAGAAAAAAAAAGACATCTAGTATATTGGATGTAAAGTAGAGGGCCATGAGAAAGAGCACTGTCTTTTATTTAGTGAATAATTGGCCTCTAGATCTCCTAACCCTTTGAAGCAGGCTACTTTACCATGGTGCGAGGTATGTAAAACTAGACATCACCCTGGTGAATGCTATTATATGCAGAAATATGTCCAGACACCCACCAATCTTTATTGTACATTCTGTAAATCTATGGGGCATGATGAGAAAGACTGTAGGGCTTATGAAATCATGCATGAAAGGTCAAGGGATGCATATGGAATTCAAGGAGAATTACAACCAGAAGGGAATGCTATGCAGTTTGATTCCCCAGGAAGAGGAATATTCACCCTTCATGGTGGGTTAACATAGGAAGAGGACGAGGATGAGGCATGGGTCGAGGTCGAGGTCAGATTATTTTCTATAACTGTGCCCAACCAGGTCACTTGGCAAGGTATTGTCATAACCCTTGTACTACTTGTAGCTACTATAATTCATTTGACCATGTCATTGAAGACTATACAATATTGTTAGCTAAAGTTCAGGAAAGACGAGGTGAAAACCAACAAATCCAAAAAATATCAGCTGAACCTCGCGGTGAGGAACCCAGAGTCACTATTATTAATAGAGGAGGCACTGTTACAGGAGAAGACAGAGTGACTCCATGAAAGAATACAGATGGATCAGGAATCAAAATAGCTTCAGAGAAGGCGCCATTGTTTGATCCAAGGAAAGAAAATCATACTTTTGAAGAAGCAAGAAGATAATTTGTAGGTGAACATGCTTCTTCATCTAGGGCACAATCAGAAGTAAGGGAATGTGAAATGCCTCCATCATTTTATCAGTCTGCCCCACTTAGACAAGGAAATGAGGTAAGAAAGCTTGTGGACTTCTTGTATACTTGTATTGATTTGATTAAATATGAAAGAGTTGTGCAAGAACTACAACACCTGATAAGACAATATGAAATTGGAAGAGTAGATCCTCTGCTGAGTAGAGCTATGAATCAAGTATCTAGAAAAAGGAGGACAAGCAAGGAAATACACCTTAGTGCTCCGATTGGAGACTACGACATGGAATATGTGGTCCTCAACCTAGGATCAGAAGTAAATATTATGACGAAGAAGAATTGGGAATTGATGGAAAACCTAAATTTATTTACTCTCCTATTAGGCTCAGGATGGTTAATCAGTAGGCGGTGAGACCCTTTGGAAGACTAGAGCATGTCCCCGTGGACATCGACCGAGTGAGGACATTTGCAGACTTCGAAGTGATTGAGATTATTGATGATAACTGTCCCTATCCCGTGTTGTTGGGTATTGATTGGGATTTCGACAATTTGACTATTATTGACCTGAAAAAGAGAAGAATGATATTTGAAGGTGACAAACTTAGGGTAATTGCACCTCTTGATCCTGGTGAAGGTCGCAGATACATAGAACCTATAAGAGAAGAATACTGGGCCTAAGATCTAGAGAACATTTATAAACTAAAAACATGAAAACATGATTATATTAATCCTAAATCATATGGAAATATAAGTTGGTGAAGTGAAAGTGCATGTTCGTCAGATTCAGAAGAAGCATTAGAAAATTGGCAGAACATAATGTATGAAGTCTCTACGTGGAGGTGTGCCAGATTGACTAAGGTAGCTCACTGGATTGGCACAAAAGTAAGTAATCTTCCTACGTTTGATGGATTGTATAATTTATAGACATTTCTATTTGAATTTGAAGGAATTGTACCAGTACAACAGAGGTTGTTGGCACTAGATAAGTCTTGAAAACAATGCCATCTAGATGGTGGGGAACACACAAGAAGAACATCACGGAGTGGGTACAATGTCACACCTTGTTGACAATGTGATTTTCAGACCAAGTTGAAGGTTTCAAAGTTTGATACACAGGTCAGAGTTGTCCTAAGGACCATGTGAGAAGTTGTGAGGAATCCTGGAGCAACATTCCTAAAGAATAGTGGGTACATAAGTTCATTAACACCTTAGATACTATGCCTATCAACTGGTATCTTCAAGAAGAACTGCGCTTGGTCACTACAGATTGGTATGGTATGACCTAGAACTTTATAGCTATGTTCCTATTTGAAAGTCAATACCCCACAATAGATCAAGCTTTACAAATTGTAAGACAAAAGGTCTTTGAGGAGGCACCTAAACCCCCTCTTGAACAAGAAGATGAATGTACTGCACCTCTTCAACGATTACATGGTTGTTATAATATTAATGCTGATGAGGATGATGACCCTAGGAATGCGAATATTTCAGAAACTAAAGGGAAAATAGATATAGAAGGTCCAGGGATTGAATTACCTTTTGTTGGGAAGCCTATTAAAATTAATAAGGTTAATATTGGAACATAGCAAGCACCTAAGTTGGCAAATGTTGGAGACTATTGGGATGATGCTACTATTACTAAGATTACATAACTATTGCATGAGTATCAGGACTTGTTTCCAACTAAGTTCACATACATGAAGGGAATTAAAGGGCCCATGGGTGAAATGAAGATTCCTTTGAAAGAAGATGCAAGGCCTGTCAAGCAAAGGCCTTATAGACTAAATCCCAAGTACAAGCAAAAATTTAAGACTGAATTAGATAGAATACTGGAAGCAAGAATTATAGAACCAGTCGAAGAATCTGAATGGTTTAGCCCTATGGTGGTCCAAGATAAGAATACTAGAGAAATAAGAATATGTGTAGATCTAAGGAAATTGAATGATGCATGTTTACATGATCCATTTCCTACACCTTTTATTGATGAAGTTCTAGATAATATAGGAGGACAAGAAGTTTATTCATTCATAGATGGATTTTCAGGCTATCACCAGATCATAATTGCTAAGGAGGACAAACATAAGACTACATTTGCAATAGAATGGGGTTCTTTTCAATACACTGTGATTCCTTTTGGCTTGAAGAATGCAGCATCCATCTTTTCCAGGGTGGTGGTCGAAGCATTTAAGGAATTTTTACATAAGTTTTTGGAGGCATACTTTGATGACTGGACCGTTTTTAGTCTATTCAAAGCTCATATTGAATGTTTGAGATTAATGTTGGATAAGTGCAAACAATGTCAGATTTCCCTGAACTTGAAGAAGTGTATTTTATTTTCACCTTTTGAAGTGTTGTTAGGACACATTGTGTGTAAGAAGGGGTTGTTGGTAGATACTTCCAGGATTGCTATCATTGTTGATCTACCTCCTCCTACTTCGGTTAGACAACTGCACACTGCATTGGGACACACTAGATACTACATAAAGTTTATTAAGGGTTATGCACAGATAAAAACACCTATGGAGAAGCTATTAAAGAAGGATAGCAAGTTTCAATGGACAAAAGAATGCTAGCAGAGCTTCGACACATTAAAGCAGAAAATGATGACTGCGCCTATTTTGTTTTTTCTAGATTGGAGTAAGGAATTCCATGTTCATGTCGATGCTTCATCCATTGCATTAGGAGAATTTTTAGCAAAATCAGGTGCAGGATATATTGACCACTTTATATCCTTTGCTAGCCGGAATCTTTCTACATCTGAAATGAATTATACTACCACTGAAAGAGAAGGCTTAGCCATGGTATATGCCCTGCAGAAATTTAGACACTACTTGTTGGGAGGACATTTTAAGATGTTTACTGAGCATTCTGCATTGAAGTACTTAGTCAACAAGCCAATGTTGGGGGGAAGAATATGCATATGGCTATTATTATTCTAGGAGTATGACTTTGAGATTGTGGTCAAGCTAGGAAGAATGAATAAGGGACTTGACCACTTATCCAGGTTAGAACATGGAGAGGAATCGACCAATTTGGATGATACAATACAAAATGCACAGTTGTTGGCCATCAGGAAAGTAGATGATCACTTCGCCGAGATAGTCAAGTTCCTATCCATAAGAATGGCACCTCGCGTGTATACAATTATTCAGAAGAAATAATTGGTAGTCTGTGCTACATATTTTCAACTTATAGCTGGACAATTATATAATATGGGACTATATGAGATCTTAAGAAGATGTGTTATGGAGTCAGAAATACCATTGATTCTTGCAGAAGCACATGAAGGCATCACAGGAGGAAATTATGCAGGGAAAGAAGCATCGCAAAAGGTTCTCAGAGTTGGCCTCTGGTGGCCTACTTTACATAAGGATGCTAAGGAATACTAGAGAGCCTGCGATGTATGTCAAAGAGTAGGGAATCCTTCTAGAAGGGATGAGATTCCTTTAACACCTCAGTTAACTTTACAGGCATTTGAGAAATGGGCTATTGACTTTGTGGGACCTATCAACCCACCAGGAAAGTGCACATGAGCTCGATATATCATCACTGCTACAAAGTATTTGACCAGACGAGAAAAAGTAAGAGCAATTAAAGACTTTAGTTCAGCTAAAACTACGCGGTTCATCTTTGAGGAAATCATAACCAGATTTGGATGCCTGAAGATCCTTTTGAGTGATTAAGGCACACACTTCATTAACAAAACTATTGAATCCTTGACTCAGGAGTTCAAAGTTCACCATCAGAAGAGCACACCATATCACCCATAGGAAAATGGTACAGTCGAAGCTTTCAATAAGATTTTGGAGACAGTGTTGACTAAGATTTGCAATGTTAACAGAGATGATTGGGATTTGAGAATTCCAGCAGTGTTATGGGATTATAGAACTACTTGCAAAAAGTTAACAATGCAGACTCCCTTAAAAGTTAGTTTATGGCTAGGAAGCAATGGTACCTATGGAATACTTGGTTCCTAGTTTAAGAATTGCATCATTTACATGTATGGATGACACCAACACTGTTCAATATAGGCTCGCGCAGTTGATGGAACTAGAGGAAGACATGTTCATTGCAGGATTTCATCAATAGGTACACAAATAATGAGAAAAGGCTTACCATGGAAGACATATCAAGAAGAAATCATTTAAACAAGGACATTTGGTACTTTTATAAGACAACAAGTTCATGAAGCATCCATAAAAGTTCAGGACACATTATCTTGGGCCATTCGAGGTTGTTTATGTTACAGAAGGTGGACCTACACTATTGAAGAATCTTAATGGAGAATGGAAGGATGGTTTAGTAAATGGGAGTCGGTTGAAGCTGTATTGTGACAACCAACTGCCTCACAACTCTCAGTAAAATCAAAGGAAGAAAGGTCTAGGTACCAGGTGCAGTTGAAATTGGGTACTAGACATAGAAAAGACAGTCTACACATGATAGGGAGGGACAGAGAAAAAATCACAGGCTGCTCCACGCAGTCTGCAGTCAAAGTAATACATAAGTCTCAACCCTGCAGTGACTCGGGACGAGTCACATGTGAGTGTTGGGGGCCTGTTGGCCCTTGGTCATGTATTAAGGAAGAAAGAGAAGATTAATGATGCAGGAGAATTATTGACAAGCACTCAAAACAAAACCACTTAGTGCATGGGAATCTTTTGGAATCTCAACGCTGGAAGTTACAACGCATAATTTTGAAGTACGCCTGAACTTCAGCGTCGAAAAAATATTTGAGGCACGTGTGAACGATTAAGAGCGAAGTGTTATTTTCCACTCCGGTTCTGGACTGTGACTGATCCACGATAGTCATAGGATAGTCTTAGAGTAGACATGTAGTCAGGGGGAACCCTAAGAACCCTCTAATTTAAATAGATGTTTTGTAAGCCCAAATGAGGTTGGTTGCATATGACTGTAAGCTGATTGCATGTAGCTGTAAGTTGATCGCAAATAACTGCAAGTAGATGCCAGTTCATAGGAGAATTATGAGTTTTATAGTTTTTTTTTTGATTTACAGTTGTAACCATTTTTGGTTTTGAATAGAACAGAGGAAAATTGATCCAATGTGTGGCGTGGATAATGTTTGCAATTCTTTGTCGTTATGCTTTCATGAGTGAATGAGTGATTTCCATTGTGAGTGTATGGAACTGTGAATGTTAGGATAATTATCAATCATTTCTCTTCTTTCGAGTGGTGCAAGGTGTGCACACAAAACACAAGGAATGGGTTGACGGGATCTGTTTCGATTCCAAATCTCAGAAGAGATAACATGAGACTTTCCTTTTCAAGGAGTGTAAAGTGACTACTGCAATGTGTGCATAGTCGTCCATAGGAACTCGAACTTGTGTAAGGATCTATTGCAGAGTGCATGCACAAAGACAAAAGGAGAACACCATGAGGGCGAGAGGAGTTTCTCTTAGAGAAATCTTTTGAATCTGAGTTATCGAAATCCCCTGAAACACAAGGAGTGCGCGGGATTTCGAAGTCTTCACAAAGACCAAGATCAGGAGAAATAACACTTCTCATAAGTGTTAACGAAGTCCAAGAATCAGACTCGTAGAAGGAGCAAAGGTTCGAAAACTTCGAACACTTAGAAATTTTCTAAGACAAGAAATATCAGAAGCTTGGGAGGAGGAGCAACAGAGACCATTGGATCGTAGCATGAGAGATCAACAACCATCTGATCTTGCCAAGGTGCATGAGCTTTAATGCTTCACACTCACAAAACCCCATCGAATTTTGATAAATGAGACTCCCGAAGCCCAAAGTGCCGGAGGAGATATGGACCGTTGATCCAGAAAAGGAGGTGTGGAACGAGATCATGAGCTCCGGGTGAAGTCACTCTGAGAGAACATGGAGGATGAGAGATTGAGATCACCGAAGCCTGGAGAGACGAAGAATTGAGAGCCATTTATCCATCGGTGGACACTTGTCAGCAGTTCGTGCACTCCAGGAAAATCGTCGTGGGATTTTTAGTTTGAGAACTGATATCGTTGAACCCCGAAGTCCTAAAGTCCCAAAGTGATTTGTAGCCGTCGGATCCAGAGGAGACTTATCGTGAATCCGTGGACTCTGGGTAAGGTACCAAAGTGAATCTGAGCCATTAGATATGGAGGAGGCATGGCAAAGATCCGAGAACTACAGGTGAAGACTCGAAGTGATCCTTGACCATCAGATCGGGAGGACACACGTCAGTGGATCACTGACTCCAGATAAAAGCCATTGAAGGAAGATTGAAGTTTGAGATTTGAAATCCCTAGAGTCCGGAGACTTGGAGGAGACCTCGACCGTTGATCGAGGAGAGAGCTACAAGACCATTGATATGAGTTGAAAGGTCAAATATCCAAGGAGAAGGTAGGCCCATTGATCATGGGGACAATTTTCCACAGATAGTTCACTTTTGAGAATTGGAGTACAAAAGGGAGTGAGATTTGAGATTTGAAATCTTTAGAGTCTGAAGACCCACATAGATCACAACTGTTGATATGAAGGGATATGTGTCAATAGATCTCCCATTTTGGAAGATTTCCCTATCAAGGAAACCAAGATTTGAGATTTGAGAATTCCGTATCCCGAAATTCTGAATCGACGACAACCATTGATCTAAGAGAAGAAACCTGGACTGTTGATATGTAAGAGGAAATATCAGTATTCTGTTCGCTAGCACCGTCAAGATTGTGATATCGATGGTCACTCTGCATTGCAGGGGTGTGAGTTGCACAAAATTGAATGTATTGAGAGCGGGCCACAATCCAAACCGCGGTTTCTCCCAAGGGACATGTGGAGACTTCGGGTGAATTGCGGGCCAAAAAGTAGTTTAGTCCCAAACCACTTGTGGCTGCACCGCAATCACCTGGTCATTTGAAGGGGTATCCTAAGGTCATATCTATGGAGGGGGCCAAGAGAAAAGGTGTGAACATTACATTCTGAGGTTTTTGCAGAGCGCGAGAGAAAAGATCGCGAGCACTAAGAAGCCTGCGCAGGGAGTCAAGAGGGCCTGTAGTTAACACATAATGAAACCAATGAGGTTTCAGAGAGTCAATTGACTCAAGAACTTGAAGATCCTAACCGGGAGGTCGTGCAACCCTTAGGAGAGAAAGGGGGGTCTACAACAAGTGGTATCATAGCTGAATTTTTTCTTGCAAATAGTAGGAAAAAGGAGAGGATATAAAAAGAACTCGAAGTTGTACTCTGTGTGTGACAGAAAATCAACACAATGCCGCAAAGGAGACGAGGAGATCAACCTTTAGCCAATCGAGATATAGAAAGGGAGATGCGAGAACTTAGTGCAAGAATAGGGGCGATGGAGGCATTGCAGAGAAGAGAAATTGATACTGGAGACATCAATGATGTAGAGAGCGAGGAAGCTGTGGGCGAGAATGTTGGTGAAGAAGCCACAGGAGAGGATGTTTCTAAAGAACGCTTGATAAGAGCAGTTTCCAGATTGGGAGGTAGAGACAAGATAGAGGCCCCAATGTATGAAGGCAACCTGGATGTTGAAGAGCTGCTGGATTGGATAAGATCCATGGACAAACCTTTCAAATATGAAGAGGTTGATGAAGAGAAAGAGTGAAACAAGCTGTCACTAGGCTAAAAGGACATGAAACGCTGTGGTGGGATGAAATGTAGGCTGAGAGGAGAAGTAAGGGAAAAAATAAGATAAAGAGTTGGGATAGAATGGTATCCAAGCTGAAGGCTAAGTTCATGCCCAGGGATTATCAAATTATTCCATTCAGGAAGATGCAGAACCTGAGACAGAAGGGGATGAAAGTTAAGGAGTACACAGAGGAGTTCTATAAGCTGAACATCAGAATTGGAAAAAGGGAGAGATATGAAGAAAAATTTGTTAGATATATAAATGACATGAGATATGAAATCCAGGATGAGATCAACATGATGTTAGTAAGGAAAATGGAGGATGCCTATCAGTTTTCACTGAAGGTAGAGGAGAAGTTGGCTAGAAAACAAAGCTAGCTAGGGAGAGGTAAAATACCAACCCCCCCAAAAATCAAGGGAGTTAACCATGACAGAGAACATAAGCCTAAGGATGAGGATGAGAAACCACACAGTCACTCGGAAAGAGGAGGAAGTTCCCGAGGAAGATAGGGTGGTGGAAGAAATTCTTTCAGAGGAAGAGGAAGAAGAGGAGGAGGAGAAGTAAGATGCTATGCCTATGGAAAGACAAGACACATGTCTTGGGATTTTCCCAAGAAGAAGAAAGAAGGAGGAGGTGAATCTCACATTTTAGAAGCACAAGGAAGAGATGTTGAAGCAGAAGGAGTAGAGGATGGAAGATCCCTGATGTTGAGGAAGGTTCTCTTAAAACTAGAGGAAGAAGTTCAAAAGTCAGTGCATAGGAACAATCTCTTCAGAATAGTTTGCAAGACTAAATACAGAGTATGCAAAGTGATAATAGATAGTGGGAGCACTGATAACTTAGTATCCATGGAGATAGTGGAGAAATTGGAGCTGGAGACAACTGCACACCTGAAGCCATACAAAGTCTCATGGTTGCAGAAAGGACACCAGGTAATGGTTACTAAACAATGCTTGGTTGAATTTGAGATATGAGGATATAGATATGACATTCTATGTGATGTAATTTCCATGGATGTATGCCATATTTTGTTGGGAAGACCATGGTAGTTTGACAAGAATGTCATTCATGATGGGAGGAAAAATACATACACCCTAGAGAAGAACGGTAGAACACACATGTTGCTACCAATAGAGGAGAAGAAAGTGAAAGAGGAAGCCAACTCAAGCATACTTCTCATGAGTGGGAAGGAGCTCCTGAAAGAAGTCAAGAAAGAATAGGATATGTAGTTCGCTATGGTGAGGAAACCCAGAGTTATCCTTACAAGTACATCGATGGATGACTTGCCTGAAGAAGTTTAGGAATTGCTGTAAAATTTCGCAGACATAGTGGTGGATGAGCTGCCTAACTCATTACCACCCGTTAGAAGTATCAACCACCATATTGACTTGATATCAGGAGAAAGTATGCCAAACAAAGCAACATACAAATTGATACCTCGAGAGTACGAGGAAGTGAAGAACCAAGTCCAAGAATTGTTAGACAACGGTTTGGTCAGTGAGAGACTGCGTCCATGTGTAGTACCAACTGTGTTAAGCCCAAAGAAAGATGGAGGATGGAGAATGTGCACAGAATAGGGAGCCATTAACAAGATCACCATCAGGTATATATTTCCTTTACCAAGAATGGATGATTTAATGGACTGCTTAAGTGGAGAAAATTTCTTTTCCAAAATAGATTTGAAAAGTGGATATCACAAGATCAAGATGAGAGAAGGCAATGAGTGGAAAACAACCTTTAAGACAAACGAAGGTTTTTATGAGTGGCTTGTTATGCCATTTGGACTGACAAATGCCCTGAGTACTTTTATGAGGCTGATGAATGAAATACTGAAAGATTTAATTGGCAAGTCTATGGTTGTGTATCTGGATGATAAACTGATCTTTAGAAGGACTAAAGAAGAGCATTTGAGGCACTTGACATTAGTGATGATGAGGCTATAGTAGGAGAAGCTGTTGATAAATTTGAATAAGTTCTCTTTTATAAAGACACAAATCATTTACTTGGGTTTTGTGATCTCTTCAAATGAGCTGAAGATGGATCTAGAGAAGGTGAAAGCAATCAAAGAATCGTCGTCACTAAGGAGTATGTTTGAGGTAAGTAGATTTCATGGATTGGAAAGTTTCTATAGGAAGTTCATCAACGACTTCAGTGGGATTTGTGCACCAATGATGGATACAATGAAGAAGAAGCATACGTATTTTAAATGGACAAAGGAGGTTGAAAGAAGCTTCAATATAATGAAGGAGAATGTTGGAGCCACCTTTTTCATTTGGTTCAAATCTATTTTAAAGGTCAAATGTCGGTTCTTAAGTTCTTTTTCGCTTCGTGACATTCACCTCCTAAAAATCTCAGTAGTCTTGACATGCGAAATAGTGGGAGATGTGATGTTTCATAAGTTACCACTTTTATCGTGAAACGGAGGTTGTTGCTCTTCGTACCTCGAAATATCTCTCTTCGGGAGTTACAAGTCACAAGATTTACAAACCCTGATGTGCGAGGTCACGAAAAGTTTCAAAATCTTACCTCAGGTGAAAGCTAAGAGTGGGACCATGTAAACCCCAGTCAAATGCTGTTGGGATTTCACGTCTCGACATTTACTCTCTCCTAAAACATTACTGTCATAACCCTGAAAGATGAAGCCACGAGATCCTCACATAAGTAACCTGGGTTAGCATCCAGAGTGTTTAGTCTGACCATGGTTAAATCCTCTTTGGATTTCGCGACTCGGCATACGTTCCTCCCGGTAACTATACCCTCGAAGCCCCGAGCCACGAAGTCGTGATATAAATTAAAACATGATTAATAAAACACTTAATCTGATTACGTCCTCACTTAACTAAATCTAATCATCGCAATCTCGTGTTTTAGAGGCTTGAAAGGTCAGAGTTAAAAGTCCCGATACGGCGAACGCCGAAATGTTGATTTAAATCCTAATTAAGGAAGCCAAGCTAGCCTAATCAATGTTTAATGCAAATGATAATAATGCACAGTTTACGAGGTAATTTCAAATATTCCTTGTGCCAGCTTGTGCCATGAACCATCGAATTTTATGGCATTAATTGGAAATAAGGCAAAATGACAAAGTAAGGATATGGTTTTTATTGCCAAAATCTCTATTTAATTATGATTGGACCGTTCTGTTCGTAAGGACATCGATATGTTAAATGGTCGAAGATATAGATCTTTTTCTTCCCATTTTATTCATAAAGTTCATTTCTATCCCGCATAGAGAATTTTTTCTCAGTAAGCTAACTTCTATATGTATACTCATTTTTATTGCAGAAGAGAAAAGTTACAATCCCCTGTCATGGCTCCGCGAAAAGTATCCAAGGCAAGCGCAGAGGTTTTAGGACAAGGTTCTGATAATATTTCAGATACTTCACCTTGAAGCGTTGATTGCGTACGAACCTGGTCATACGTCTCAGAGGTGTTGCAATCACAGTTGGTGAACTACTCGGACGATTATAGTGATAATGAGATAGACGACATGACTACCAAATACAAGATCGTCGTCTAGGCAGAGATGCACAAAGTAGCGGCCCGACCACGTCTTCTACCTTACTATGACATGATCTGATGGGTGCTAGATCATGTAGACATCCTTACCAGAACCATCATTAGTGAGCAGGGGGTCACTATTGGGACCTTCAGACCAGAAAGCTTACAGGTTATGTACAAATTACAACCCATGTCAGACTTCTCATACAATGCAGAGTTTCTAGATGGTTTTAAAAATAAGGAATGCGAGCAATACACGAAAAGTTTATTTTATTTGATTAAGGATTGGGTCTCACACCCAGCGAAGTTCAGGGCAGACAACAATGGAATTTATTCCATATCTTCTTTGGAACCACAATTCAAATACGTAGTGATGATGACCTATAGATTGTACGGGAGGGAAGACACCACGCATTTTTTCCTCCAATGGGTGCCCTTGATATACTCAGTAGCAGAAGGCTCTTCTTTCGACTGGGCTAAAATGTTATCAGATAGCCTAAACAATAGGGTTACAGAATATTGGATGCAGAAAGAGAGCGTGAAAGCTACTTCATTTTTTATGTCCGCATATCTCATGGACGAAGTATGTTCCATGACACCTTTTCCCTTGATGAAATGGAGCTGGGCTCCATCGGATGCTGAGCCAGTCCATGTATACCATTCTAATATTTGGGAGGACAAGGCTTCGGATTTCGTATACGAAATCTTCAACTGGGTGATGGTACCGATGCATGTTGCCATCTTCGGTAATCCGCCACCCAGGATATCAGATAGCATCATGAAAAATTTAAGCAGAGTGGCTGATTGGTATGTGGAGAAAGAATTCTCATACATCAGGGTGTTCGACGCTTCTGTCCCTTCGCATGCTTTACCCTTACTTATACCCGACAGGCTAGCTTGTTGTGAGATCGCCAGGAAAACTGTAATTGCTGGTATAAGTAAAGAACTGAAAGGATATTCAAAAAAGGTATGGCCACCTTTTCCTATTCATTCATTATTCAACTTCGGGCATGCAAAGGCCAAGGCAACAACCCTAGAAGATATAAATTTGGTTCATATCAAATTCAAGAAACACGACCCACACAGGGTCGTGAGTAATCATTTGGCTAGCTGTGGCCATAAAAGATTTGAGCATGAGAATTCGCCTCACAATGATATTTTTCGAGGCGTGAAATCTTATGACGAGGTTTTGGCTTGAATACAAGTCCTGTCGCTTGAAGAGAGGGCTGATGTTGTTAGATTCCAAGATCACAGGTGGAGTTTCCTTCCTCTAGTATTACGGGGTGAAGATCCGACGATAGAAAAGGAGCAAAAAACAGAAGACGGAGGCTCTAAAGGTTCAGCGCCCGGACAAGAAGGATAATAGGATAAAGAAGAGCAAGCTGGGGGCCCAAAACCGGAAGCTGAGGCTTCCGGTCCTCCAAGAGAGTCGACTTCGATTATTACTCCCGGTAAATCTTCTAAACAGGTCGGCAATCCCATCGCCTCCATCACCCCCCTACAGTCTGCAAAGGAAATCCCGGATGCAGGTTGGATTTTGGGTGAAAAATTGACACCTATAGAAGTTGAAGATCTCCCTCTGAATGAATTCTTCTTCGATAAGAAGAGGAAAGTGGTTATGAGACAATAACTCTACCAAGAGGCATGTACTGTCTCTAAGAAATATAAAATTTTAACTGATGGGAAAGATACGAAGAAAGTAGAGTTCACGACGCAAATAGCAGGAACAATGGGTGCTTTCACCATGATGAATCAATATTCAGTCGAGACCCTGAAGGATCATCTAAAACGAAAGAATTGTTTGATCAAGACACTAGAGACTAGACTATCTAAAACAGAGGCTGCTGCTAAAGATCAAGCAAGTGCAAATTTAAAGCAAGAAAGAATAAAAGATCAAAAAGAAATCGAGCAGCTTAAAGTCGATCTCGAACAGACATAGTTGAAGGTTTAGACAAGTCAAACTCAGATAAGGCAGCAGGAAGAATTAATAGACCAACTTCGGGCCAAACTAGAATTCGCCGAAAGCCAGGTAATCTATATCAGGATATTTCAATCCCAAGCAATAGAGATCAGAAAAAGGTTATCGGCGGCGCAACAGGGTTTGCTTGCAAAAGTAGAAACAATTCAAAGCAGCTTCCAACTCATTGATCAGGTGTTGGAAAACCTCTCTCTTAAATAAAGGGATGCCGGAGCAGGTCAGGTGGCGTTCCAGGAGGATATTATAGCCACAACAAGAAGGGAAGCAAGCAATAGTTCTAGTTTTCCCATCCCAGAGCAAACCAGGGCTAATATCTTGTTGAAATAATGGGAGCGAAATATATCCGAAGGCAAACAACAAGCTACAAAGATGAGGAAAACTTGCGAACAAATTTTTGGTTTGTTAAGTGAGATTTGTTTGGGTTCTGATGGTGAAAGTGGCATGGAGATACTGGGTCAGATCAATACAGATAAATATATGCTAAATATCAAGGAAAATGAAGAAAGAGAATTAGCTGGAATATCACAAATAAATCAAACAACCATAGTGCAAATAGACAAATGGCTGATTAAACCGAGTATGCTGTTATGCTCTATCAATTCCAAAGATCAGCATGTGGAGGGAACGATGCCGCTATTGATGAAAGACTGCTATATTTTTGAGGCAAATAATCAAGCAGAGCCATCTAAGTTGATATCACAGCTGGTGGAAAAGTGCATTATTTGCACGGAGCATGCGATGAGGCAGGTTTCAAGTACCAAATGAGAACA
>JZKD02S2168544.1:0-10139 GCA_000966675.3 Picea glauca | reverse complement strand
ATAGTGTTAGCAATAAGAACCTCATCTCAGCAAAGGTCGTCAAGCATCTGGCCCTACTGACAATGCCACACCCACAACCCTACACCATTGGATGGCTCCGCCAAGGAAGCGATCTTTGTGTCATCCAACAGTGTATCTTGTCGTGCGACATCAAGCCCTTAAAAGATGAGGTATTGTGGGAATCCCACTACAATCGGGTGGTAGAAAACTTCATCAATGAAAATACAGTGGAAATGTTGCATAAACATTTCTACTGGCTGAAACTTTGACAGGAGGTCATCAATTATATCAGGTCCTGCACTACCTGCATTGTTTCCAAACCGACCACTAAGAGACAGGGCCGTGTCAACCGTGTTCGCACTCCTAATAGGCCATGGGAATCCATCGCAATGGAATACATGTCTCCCCCCCCCCCATCCACCAAGGGGGGAAATGACTGTGTTTTTTTGGTTGTTGATCTCTTTTATAAGATGGTGATTCTGGTTTCCTACAAGAAGAACATCACAACAGAGACCACTACTGAGATCTTCTTTGAACAATTCTGGGTACATTTTTGAATACCACAAAACATTGTCTCAGATTGGGACAGTCAATTTCTCAGTGCATTCTGGTCAAGCTTCTGGTCACTGTTGGATACCAATCTCACCAAATCGACGACCTTCCACCATAAGACAGATGGACAAACCAAGTTCGTAAATCGAATGATTGTGCATATCCTTCGCATGTATAATTCAAAGCACCCTCACACATGGGATGAGATCCTTCCCTATGTATATCATAGCTACAACTGACCCCTGCATAGCTCAACTGACCATAACCCCTTTCAAGTGGTGTTGGGATTCCAACCATTGGGTCCCATAGATGTTGCACTTCCCCTTGTGATCACCTCGACCAAATCATCTCCTGCTCCAACTGAAGCTGAAAAAGACACCTAGTTCATTGAGCATATCCAGCACATCTACCAACAGGTTTAGGATATCCTACAAAATTCCACTAACAAGTACAAGTAGCACCATGATAAACATCAAGTGCCACACAAGTTTCATGTGGGCGACAAAGTTTGGTTGCACTTGCAGAAAGAACACCTTACATGACCCCATCATAATATTTTCCCACTACATTATGGGTCATACACCATCACCAAGGCCGTGGGGGATAATTCATTTGAGCTCAACATTCCTCCTTTCCTTGGCCTGCACCCAGTGTTCAACGTGGATCTCCTTCGCCCTTATTTCCCACCATTATTTGACACCTCAGAAGTAGAAGAACAACTGAACCCAATAGAGATCAACCTCAAATACATACAAAAGGCATCCACTGATCATATTGTGGACACACAAATCAAGGGAATTCAACAACAAAGGATCCAGCTTTATCAAGTCGTCAAAGAAGGGAAGCTCCTGCACTAAGGCATGTGGCTCACCCGGGGCCAAATTCAGCAAAAATTTCCTCATCTAATGGGGGAAATCAACGCAATGGATACCATACTTTCCTAAGGAGGGAGGATTGATCTAGGTGGATATTTATGGACACCCACCTTTTCCAACTGGCTCAAAATAGTTTTCTGGCAATTTTGGTAATTTACTATTTTTAGCAGTTTTTAACTTCTAGAGTCGTTTTGAGGCCCTAAATGATTTTTTTTGGGACAATGGAGAGCAATATAAATTTTCCTTCAATATTTCCCCCAACATGAATCTCCTCGACAATTCCTTTCCAATGGGATATCATACGCCTAAAATGGGGATCGTACTCAAAAGTTACGACCCTGGGAAGTTAATGTACTAACTTACCCAAACGAGGCCCACATGACTTTTGGCGCTTCATCTCCTAGGGTTAGGTTTTTGGATGTACAGGGTTTTGGGCATTCTTGTTTATTGTAAAAATTCCTTCAGAGACTCATTATAATGATCTTCTTGTGAATGAGCACAGCCATCACATCTCTTCTCAGAGATAAGCCACCACCATTCCAACAAGCTTGTTTCCACTGCATTTTACAATTTCAACTTATTTCCTTATTGAATAGAAAACCAGTTTTACAGTATCTTTGTTATTTTGTGTTAAGCACATGTTAATAATCTATATTCCTTTCATTCTTCTATTAAAATCCATATGAATATGGGGTCCACCAAGGACTCCCTTGAGAGGATGTAAGTAGATCCAGGATTGACATCTATGCCAATCCACTACAAACCTTAAATATCCACCTAGTTTCTTAAAATATTCAAGATGATTCACAATCTATAAGACATCTCCTCAATAATTCACTCTAGTTATCCATCCCTATAAAATATATAAGAATAAAATTAGACTAGTAATTGTTCTCCACAAGTTCTAGAAATCATTCACAAATGAGAAGTGCTTCTCTATTTATATGAGAGATCTATAACCCTTCTCATTAAAATAACATCATTTTACTATCTTAAACCCTAAAAAAATATAAATAAAAAGCTTGATCTCTTTACAATCCCTAGAGATAAGGTCATAATAATAAAGTATCAATGAAGCAAGAGTGGATGAGTCAAAATATCACCAACGATGCTCACAAGATTAAGTAAAATTCTCAAAAGGTAAGACGTCTTCCATAAATGCATGCTAAACATCACACATGTGGCATGTGTGGTCTCCCAAGAGTGAAAAAATCACTCAAATGATATCAAAATTCATGTGTAGGGGATCCTAAGTGAAACATTCCCTCCAAAATGGTGCAATGTTTCATCCTCCAAGTGAAAAATCATCTCCAAAAGGTGCAACATCCACTAAAAAATGTGCCACATCATCTCCAAAAGGTGCTAGGGCATCTCCAAAAGGTGTGATGTCCTCAAAGAATCCCAACTACCTCCAAAAGAAGTGGGACAACCTCCATCAAGTGTGTAAGGGGCCTCCTCAAATTCCTCCAAAGGAGAAAGGATCAATAAAATTCATATCCATGCAAAGCACATCATTCAAAGTGGGTATGAAGTGATCCAATGTAGACATCAATCCATAATCATGTACATAATTCCAATGCAACATAAAAAAATGAGTCATGTTAAATGTAAATTCAATTAGGTATATCATATTAAGCATGATCTTCAAACTTCACAATAACTCATAGAATTCATACAATTTTCCAAGTTTAGGCATGGGAGGGTCATCATTATCCCCTATTGCATGTGCTATTACCCAAGAAGAGAATTATTTCCCAAAAAACCCATCAAGGATCATGTGTAATGATAGATGATGTGGTTTGGGGGTTAACTTCATGAGTGATATTTCATAGTCATGTGTAGTTAGTGCAAGATATTCATCCACATGAGTGTCTTTGAAATAATGGAGTGATTATGCATTGATTTGCACTTTCCTTGGCATTGTGTTTTTCCAAATTCCTTTTTTCCTTTTTCCTTATTCATTTAACATTTTTTGGGTTTTAACTTTTGTTTTACTTCACTCAGTCCTTTTTTAGATATGCATTCCTTGCATAAGACTTGGGGTGATGGCCTCAATTACTGAGAGGGGGGGTGAATCAGTAATAGAGAAATTTAATCCTTTTTGTCCATAGAATGCAAGTGTTATATCAATGTAGCATTGTCATCCAATATTTGTAAAGTAAATAAAAATGAACAAATGAACAATCATACACATACACAGTACACCAATGTTTTATGTGGAAACCCAAAGCGGGAGAAAACCAAAGAATGCTTTTTCTTATATGTCTTGAAGAATTACATTCATTGGAATCACCAAATTCCTTTGTTTTCCAGCTGCAACTAGAAAGAGGCTCCAACCCCCTAGTTTCTCAGGCTACAAACTGAGGGAAGCTCCAACTCCCCAATTCTCTGGCTACAACCAGAAGGAGGCTACAACCCCCTATGTTCTCTAACTACAAACGAAAGGTGGATACAACCACCTATCCTTTCCCCGTCCACCCACCTTGAAGTAGAAGTAGAATGATGGAACCATTGTCACACTATCACTGTGAGATATACCACTGTACACCTGTATCAATCTGTACCACTAACCCTCAACTAATCTATACAACTGCCCTGTAATCAATTTATACCTAAGCTGAACATGGATCAAAAAAATACAACATGTATGCGACCTATAGTGTTGTAGCACATGTATGTGTGCACCCTATATGTTATGCAGCCTGTGTATGTACATGACCAAACTGTTATGCAACCTGTGTATGCCTTCTGAAAAACTAGGGTTTTCTTTCTTCTGAAAACTTCTGACCCTGTGTAACTTCTTTCATATAGATCTTTAACCTGTCACTGTATTCAGACTGTATCTGTACCCAATGCATGCATCCTCATACATATCTCTCTCTAGTCATGTGCCATAAGTGTGTATAATCATGAATAAGTATAATAAACCTCACATGATCTAGACTTCAAACCCTTTCTGATATTCAGCTTCTCAATACATCAATCAATACAAGCTCTCAACCATATACCACAAAAACCCTTAGCAAGATGCCAAGAAATACAATATGTGCCTCAACAAGAAGTATGAATGATAAATATACCAACATTGTATTTATGTATATTTGACTTATACAGAAGATCCCATCCAGCCACTAGTCTCTAGGGAGAATCCTCAAATCTCCATAATCATTTCTCATGCATACATCAAAGTACAACTATTCATAGAAATAAGACATACCTTTTGAACCAATGGATAGATATGATGTATCTGAGCATTGTATACCTTCCTAGGAGCTTGATATCAGAATCTAGAACCTCTCCATCTTCATCTTCTCAAGTTTACATGGCTTTACAAACATGTACGCACCCTAATACATTGTCATCCCGTGTATGTATGCACCCTAATACACTGTCAGCCTGTGTACACCTCAAAAATTAAAGTTTTTTAGAATTCACTGTAATTCCAAAAAAAATTATGTCAACCCTTCATACTACCTCAGACTTTTGCAACTTCAAATGTATCAATGAACACTTGCAATAATCCTTACACAACAAAATATATCCAATGTGTTCAAGTGTGTTTAAATGAGAGAGCCTTGCCTCTTATTTATACTTTCATGTAGCATTCCACTTTCCTTATTTGAAGGAGTTCTCCATTAAATTTATTATTTAAATAATTTATTTTGCAAACACTTTGACTTTTAGGGTCTTCTAGATGACTCATGAGGGTTCTCCAACTTCACATGGCCATAACTCTCTAACCATGAAAATTTATGTGACATTCCACATACCACCAGAAATTACATGAGATGTGTTATCCATCTGGAATAGTCTTACCTGGAAATATCCCTAAACTCATACCATTATCCATCAAACAAACTTAGGTCCATTACCCAAACCATTGTGCTATTGGAATTCGTTACCAGACTTTCTTCAAGGTTTGACATCAATGACAACCAGCCCAATTAATCAACAAATTTCCCCTTTGGCATTGATGGAAACAATTTGATGCAATAATGAAGCCATATCACTCATGCTCCCCCTATGACCATCACTCCCCCTAGAACCATGCCTATGTTCTCTGTATCTGATAAATATCGCCCCCTGTGTCATCAATGGAAAAGGTATCTTTCCATCAGGGGTTGCTCCCTCTAACTGAACTATCCTTAGCAATACTCCCCCTAAATGAACTCTTCCTGAAACTAATCTCCCGACTTGAACTCTCCTCTTTATGGTACATCTAATACATATAAGATAAGCATTCCAAATCATTCATTTTGGAGTTGAAATAACTTTGAGTCTCTGGAAAATATACTCAAAGGCTTCCCGTGGAAGCGGTTTTGTAAACATGTCTACCACTTGTTCTTTTGTGCCTACATATTCAACTCTGATGTTCTTTACTACAACTTGGTCCCGTAGAAAGTGATACTTGATTGGAATGTGCTTCATCTTGGATTGCATCACTGGATTGTTTGAGATATTGATGGTGTTTGTATTATCAAAATAGATTAGAATGGGCTCATCATAATCAACATTTATATTTGTCAGAGTTTGTTTCATCCATAGAACCTGTGTACAACATGATGCTATTGCAATATACTATGCCTCGGTTGTAGATAAATATACTGATGATTGTTTCTTTCTTAGCCATGATACTGAACACTCACCCAAGTAGAATGTTGCTCCACTAGTGCTTCATCAGTCATCAATGCAACCTTCCCAATTTTCATCTGTGTATGCAATAAGTGATATATCCTTTCCTTTTGGATACCATAATCCAAACTCTTCATTTCCTTTGAGATATCTAAAAATCCTCTTCACTGATAATACATGTGATTCTTTTGGTGCTGCTTGAAATCGTGCCACATGTCCAACCACCTACATTACATCTGATCTGCATGTTGTCACATATAGTAAGATAACAATCATCAGCCTGTATTGCCTATGGTATGTAGACTTTGAATCATTATCTTTTCTCAACTTACAACTGGTTTACATAGGAGTGGTAATTGGTTTGCAATCTTCCAATCTAAACCTCTTTAGCATTTCTCTGATATACTTCATTTGAGAAATAAAAATTCCTTGTTTTCTTTGACGTATCTGAAGATCCAGAAAGAAGGATAGTTCTCCAAGTAATGACATTTAAAATTAATTCTACATGTCCTTTGCAAATTTCTGGCTTAACCTGTCATCAGTACTTCCAAAAATAATATCATCAACATAAACTTCAGTTAATAAAATACTATCTTGAGTTACCTTGATGTAGAGGTTGTTGTCCGCACTTCCTTTTCTGAACCCTGCCTTCTGTAGATATTTATCCAGTCTAGAGTACCATGCTCTAGGATCCTATTTTAGACCATACAAGGCCCTCTTCAATTTACACACATAATTTGTGTTCTATGAAAACTGAAATCCTTCTGGTTGTTCAATGTAGACTTCTTCTTCAAGTTCCCCGTTCAAAAATGATGATTTTCCATCCATCTAATACACTTTAATATTATTGGATCATGCATAAGCTAGGAGCAATCAGATTGCTTCCATTCTAGAAACTAGAGAAAATGTCTCTTCAAAGTTGATTCCTTCAACCATAGTGTATCCTTTAAATACCAATCTAGCTTTGTTCCTTGTAACCTGTCCATATTCGTTTAATTTATTTATGAATACTCTCTTTGTGCCAATCGCATTCCTATTCTTTGGTCTTGGAACGAATTCTCAATTGTCATTCTTCTTTATTTGATCCAATTATTCCTCCATGGCCTTATTCCAAAATTCATCCTTGTTGGCCTCCTCAAAGTTGTTTGGTTCAATCATAGATGATAGTGCTAGGTGCGTTTGTTCTGGGGAAAAATTCTTCTTCCACTCTCAAATCTTGCATCTTTGTTTCCGATAATATGATCTGAAGGATGATTCTTATGTACTCGTTTGCTACATGTATTTGGAGGCACTTGCTGAAATTGCTCTTCTGCTTATGTCAAATTTTCTTCATCTTCCCCTTCTATTTCTTTTTCATCTTCTGCTTCTTCTTCGTAAAGTTGTTCCATTGATTCATTTTCTTCTTCTTTTAATTCTTGTATACATATTTCATCAATTGTTATGTTGATGCTTTCCACAAATTTGTTCAATCTTAGGTTGTAACACTTGTATTCCTTCCTTGTACTTGAGTAACCAACAAGTACTCCTTTGTCCACACGAGAGTCAAACTTTCCCAGTCTTCCATCTTCTCTTTTGATGTAGCATTTTCTTCCAAAAACTATGAACTACTTCACATTTACTTCTCTTTCTTTCCATAGCTCGTATGAAGTTTTGTCAGCATTTTCTATGAGAATTACTTTGTTTTGAATGTGAACTGTTGTATGCATGGCTTGTGTCCAAAAGATATCTATCAATTTGGAATCCATTAGCATTGTTCGAGCCATTTCCCATATTGTCATGTTTTTTCTTTCAACAACTCCATTCTGTTGAGGTGTCCTAGCAATAGAGAATTGCCTTTTTATTCCATTCATGTTGCAGTAGTCCATAAATTCATTTGAAGTGAACTCTCCTCCATAATCAAATCTCAAGCATTTGATTTTTTAATCCATTTCATTTTCAACCATTTCCTTGTAGACCTTGAAGTTTTCAAAATCTTTCGACTTATTCCTAAGAAAGGAAACTGCAGTCATTCCTGTATAATCATCAACTAATCACATAAAGTATTCCTCACCTTTTAAACCCTTTTTTTTAGTTGTTCCAACTATATCAGTATGCACAATTTCAAGTGGTCTTATCGTTGAATATTCCTTTGATTTGAACCTGGTCTTTGTTTGTTTTCCTTGTTGAGAATTCTTGCATAAAGTGTTGTTTGGTTTCGTGATCTGGGATATATCTCTAACTTATTCCCTTTTGCTAACTTTGACAAGGTTATCAAAATGTATGTGACCCATTCTTTTGTGCCATAGCCAACTTTCATATTCCTTTCCTAGGAAACATTTTTCATTTCCAATTCCACTTAATACATATATGTTGCCTGAAGTTCTTGCAGTTTTTCCAATCAATTTTCCCAAACCTTCTTTTCTTATCTTGCACTTTTGTGATTCGAAAGTAACTTTATGACCTTGGTCACACATTCGAATCACACTTAGAATATTGTGTTTCATATCTTCTACTAGTAGAACATTTTCTGCCTTAGTATTCTTGTTACCAATTATGATTGTGCATTTTCCAATGATTTTAGATAAATCATCATTTCTGAAGGAGACTGATCCATCTCTTTCCTTTCTTAAGGTAAGAAACCTGTCTCCATCACATGTCATGTGTTTTGAACAACCACTTTCAGCATACCAATCACGTTTCTTCTCCTTATTTTATGGAGCGAGTGCGCATTCTTCATTTCTATACTGATTCAACTTTCTTATCCATGTCCTTTTCTAAGGTTTATGTCTGTGACTATTGTGGTTCTGTTGTGGTTCTATTGTGGTTCTCTATAAGGGGCTGTCATTCTGCAATATTTGGCCATGTATCCAAAGTTGTTACATTTGTAGTATTCCACTTCAGTGCTCAAAGACTAAAACCTATTGTAAATTGTTCTCTGTATTTCACTAGGCCTTCTTGGATAACTCTTTTGTGTATGACTTTCAAAGTTGTTTATGTTCTTGTTGTTATCTCTGCAATTCACAAATTTATGTCCAAAATTATTACATGCATAACATAAACCAAAAAAGATAGTTTGATACCTGGGAGTTGAATATCTTCTAAAGGGATGTACTCTTATGAATCCTTCTTCTTCCTGAGGCTTATTTGTTTCTGTCAGTCGTTGATTCTGAAATTTGAATCTTATCGGTGGAGGACTATCCCTATAATTTTCTTTGTAGACCTTCCTATCCCCTTTGATTGTTAATACATAGATTTTTGGAATGCTTCTTGTTCCATTGTTTTGGAGTTTGATCCCCTTTTTGTCTGATTGTATCCAAGTCCAGACTTGTCATGATGAGGTTTTTGACTGCTGATAATGTCATTCAAAACTTTTGAGATGTTTTGCTTCTTTTGAATATCCTTTCTTAATGTGAAAATCTATGCTTCCAAATTTCCAATGATCATGTCTCTTCCTTATCGATGTTCTTTGAGTGCTTATTCAATTTGAACCTTTAAATTTGTGATCATTTGTTCTAGTTCCTGAGTGTATTCTTTCTTGTCTAGTTCCACTTGTACTTTCTTGTTTTTCTTCTTTTGTCTTTTGATAACTTCTATGGAACAGAATAATTATTCTCGGTTGTCAAATTATGACTCTTTGTATTCTTCTTCGGCCTCTTCATATTCTTATTCGAAGTCTTCTTTATTAGAGTCTTCTACTGCCATGACTATAACTCTTTATGTCTCACAGTCACTGACTTCATCTTCATTTGATGATGAGATGTCTTCTTTGGTGCATAAGATTTTCTTGAAAACTTTATTTGTGGTTCTTTTTCCTTTATATGTTTGTTTTTTATTTGAGTAACCTTCATCATTTATATTTTTCTTATGAGGACATTTGTTAACAAAATGACTGATACCATCACAATTAAAACAAAACAAAGGAATATTACCTCTATACCTGTCATTGGTTCCCTTGTTCAATCTTCTGACAAAGTTGGCCACTTCTTCATCATCTTTCGAGACATCATTGTTGCTGCTATGTTCTTTTTATTTTTTTCTTTGCCTTTTGATTAGACCTTTTGGATGCTTTGAAGGTTTCTTCTTTTATATATGGATTTTCCT